>JAODAL010007426.1:0-125273 GCA_025379985.1 Phyllomedusa bahiana
CTTGCCCAGATGTAGGTTATTCAGAGGCATGGGTAGGAGCAGGGACAGAGAACCAAGTACAGAGACCATTTCCTCCAGCACGTTGAGTAAAATGAGAAAAAAAATGCAAGAAAAAGGGCACCTGGGTGTAACAAGAGCTTTAAAACCACCAGTATTTCCAAGTAAAGCTCAATTGGTCCCACTCATACGGGGGGGGCAAGCGCTACCCAGGTCTTGACTGTGTACAGAGGAAGGCTGGAGTTCCTACACTTCCGCTTCCGCATCTGCTTCAGCACGCAGTTTTCGTTGTTTGCGTCATCAGGCTTTTTAAAACCTGCGGGGTTAATAGATGAGGGACGCCAGCCGGGGCTCTCCCCGCACCCACTGTACCCCGGGCCCCCTGGGTCTTTGCTGTGGCACAGGAAAAGGTATAGTCAATGTCCAGTTCAACTAAAAATGGTGGTTGAAAGACTCCTTTTTCCGGCACTTTTTAATCTGGGGTCAGACAGGTTTAATGGTCATACTGCGGTCCAGGATTGCAGCGATGCTAAGTAATAAGTGAAACGATCATTTATTGTAGTTCCTTAAAAACATATAACATATCGTGTGCACAGTCCAGTGCTACTTGCGTGTAAGAATAGAAAGTCCGTAGCCAGTCAAGGTCCCATATCCATGGGTACGATACTTGTAATGCTCCAGCGGTCTCCTGGTTCACCGAGCCGGCATAGTGGAGCTTGCATACAGACAGGCGGGGTCTCAAGCGGATGTGTGACGTTTCGGGGAGACTCCTCCCCTTTCTCAAACACGTATTCACCACCTTCTAACTTCTTTATATACTCTATACTGCGTGCACCTATTGTTATAAACAAATTACTTATTAAAAACACGAGCGACATAGTACGTATATACAGACGTTGCACATAATTTACAAAAATACTCAGAGTCCAGGACAGGTATAGTCAATGTCCAGTTCAACTAAAATGGTGGTTGAAAGACTCCTTCTTCCGGCACTTTTTAATCTGTGGGTTAGACAGGTTTAAGGGTTATGCTGCGGTCCAGGACAGGGTTTGTCAATGTCCAGTGAAACTAAAATGGTGGTTCAAAGACTACTTTCTTCCGGCACTTTTTAATCTGTGGGTCATGCAGGTTTTTAGGGTCATGCTGCGTTCCAGGACAAGGATATTCAATGTCCAGTTCAAGTAAAATGATGGTTCAATTTACTGCCTTCTGGCACTTTTTAATTTGTGGGTGATGCAGGTTTAAGGGTCATGCTGTGGTACAAGACAGGGATAGTGAATGGTGTGTGACTTTTTTTCTGTGTCTTTTATAGCCTAAGTGTTGTGCCTAAGATGTAGCAGGTATCCATTTGACTGTTGTGGCTGTTAATTCCAGCTTCTCCAGCCCTGTTTGGGTGTAAGAATGAAGGTGTTGGTGCTCTCCATAGACTTTAATGGTCATCGGAGATAAATCGACTATCGACTATCGAAAAACCTTATCGATGGTGGCCGACTATCGACTATCGCCCGATGTCGATAGCCAACGTAATCGCTCAACACTATTCATGACACGTCCCCTTAATGCATCCTCTATACATCAGTATTTTGATGATTCGGCAAAGTATGTCTGTACTATATTGTGTTCTGCCTATAGATGTAATGGAATAAGGTCAGAACCACACGAAGATAAATGAGTGCCATGAGTGCAAAGGGATGAATATGCTCACATAACCTGGCTTGTATGTGCTTCCAATGCACCAGAAGCTTTATTAGTAGGCAGTGATGAGCGATTCGGCCAATAATCTGCTTCAAGTAGATTCCAGATTTTGTGGAATCATCTCCCAATGTTCGATATTCGAATGCAATTAATCTCCAATTCCCATTAAAGTCTATGGGAGAGAAACACCAGGTTCATTTTTACACCCAAACAAGTGAGGTGAAGCTGGAATTAAGATCCAAACAGTAACTGGATACGTGGTACATGTTAGTCAAGACAATTAGACTACAAGAGTCACAGAAAAAAATTCACAGGCTAAAATAATCTATTCCGTTCAATGGCTAACTGAAAACAAGAGCCACAGCAGGTACAACGGAAGCAGCTGCTACAGGGCCTCTTTCACACAAAACAAGACACCGGTATTGGAAATGGCACATGGTAACTGGCAGGAGACCCCTATCCCTTTTTGCACCAGGGACCAACAACTTGTCAGATATGTGGTGGCAGCAAGAACATCCCAATGGGGAACGTGGAGGTTTAGCTGGCAGGGCCCTAGTTACAGTGGGTGCAGTGAGAGCCAGGACTGCCGTCAGTCATCTATTAACCGTTTCATGGCCACATTTAGCTAAATCAAATGGGATGCCCACCCAATACTACTTCCTATTTTTAACATATCACCGGGCACCTTTTTGTTTAGGGCCCCTGACAGGAATACTACCCTATTGGCACCCCTGGCATCCATTTTAAAGTGGCCTGACCCCAAAACCAGCAAAAATGCCCTTATGGACCCTCAGAATAAAAATTTGCAATAAGAAAGTGACAAAAAACAATTGTTCATTTTGATGGCCTTGAAGCATGGGAAATAAGCTTTTTTTCAATAAGACCTTTACTATAGGTTTCTTTTACAGTGGCATAACCCTAAAAGCCGCACAGATGCCCTTATGGACCCTCATCATAAAAATGTGCAATAAGAAATTGACTATTTTAAAAAACTATTTTTTCAATGCTGCTGCTGCTACAGCTACTTGTGATTCTACTGCTGGCACGTTGCTGACATTGTTCCACCATGACATTAGAAGGTGAAGAAGATACAACAGATGTCCCCAGTTGGTTAACAAGGCTTGTCTCAAATTCCTGCATTCTACTGTCAAGTGGGTTGAAGGAAATTGCTGATCAAGGAGGGTGAGGCTGTGAACGTGGATCACGGAGGTTCAGCTGGCAAGGTCGGACTTAGAGTGGGTGCGGTGAGAGCCAGGGCTGTCGTCAGTCATCTATTAACCCATAAATGCCCTTATGACACAGCAACGCTGACAGTCGGGATTAAAAAGAGTGTGAATGACGGAAGCGTGAGCTAAGACCTCGATCCTTACTCTGAAGACAGTCAAGCCCTGGGTAGCGCTTGAGAAATTTCTGCCTCTTCGAGACTGCTTGCCCCTCCGTATGAGTGTGGACGAATTGAGCTTCACTTGGAAACGCTGAAGGTTAACGCTCCAGTTCATTTTACTGAATGTGCTGGAGGAAATTGTCTCTGTTCTTTGGGTGGCGAATGTGCTCCATACGAACATTGATTCTTGCAAAAGGGTTGTACCATGTATCTGCTTGTTCACAATTATACCAATAGCATTCTGTTTCACATTGTAGATCTTGGCAGTATTGCCATGAATGATAGCATTTTAGTTGGCATGCCTTTTTCTATGTTCCCCAAACCCTTAAGGTGCAAAAAGTCGCCCTTCTTGTTAATGCCTGACTCCAAAATCCACGCAGATGCTCTTATGGACCCTCAGAATAAAAATTGATGGATGAACTTAGTGTTTGAACCACAATTTTAGTGAACTGGACATTGACTATCCCTGTCTTTTCCCGCAGCATGACCCCAAAACCTGCATGATCCACAGATTAAAAAGTCCCGGAAGAAAGTAGTATTTGAACCACTATTTTAGTGAACTGGACATTGACTTTCCCTGTCCTTTCCCGCAGCATGACCCACAGATTACAAAGTGCCGGAAGAAAGAAGTATTTGAACCACTATTTTAGGAAACTGGACATTGACTATCCCTGACCTTTAACGCAGCATGACCCCAAAAGCCGCACAAATGCCCTTATGGACCCTCAGAATAAAAAGTGCCGGAAGAAAGAAGTATTTGAACCACTATTTTAGGAAACTGGACATTGACTATCCCTGACCTTTAACGCAGCTAGAGATGGGCGAATCGATTCTAACGAAGTGGAATTCGTTTAGAATTTTAGGAAAACTTCGATTCTGAACGAAGTTGAAGTTTGGGGTGATTCGCGGGAACGACGCGTGTTTTTAATTGATAAAATGGCTGCGAGCACATGGCGTTACATGGGGCAAAGAAGTCTGGGAGGAAGAAAGGTGTAGCCTAAATGACATGTGCAGAGATGAAGCCAATCAGAGACCGGCGGGATTCTGTGACGTCACCGCACTGTATAAGTCCTGGCGCGACGCTGGCAGTTTACACTGCTCTCACTGTGCTGTGAAGCTGCTGATGCTGCTGCTGATATCTCACACTAAAGATCTATTATACAGCGATTTTTGTGGGGTCATCACAGCTTGTCTCAGAGACTGCTTCTCTTACGTTCTAATTTTGATTTTGTGGGGTATTGGAACTGAAGTCCAGTGTGCGTCCAATTCAGCTGCATATACATTTTAATGCTATCTGCTCAGTTATAGAGCACATTGAATATCCAAGTGTTATCTAAGCCTGTTTCTGTTGTATTCAGTGATAGAAACAGCGTTTTTACAATCCAAATGCCACTTAATTTTTGGATGCTCATTTCTATTGTGCATTTTAGATCCAAGGGTTAACTAAGCATTTTTCTGCAGTTGTATTCAGTAAAAGAAACGTTGTTTTTCAACGCCAAAGAAGAAATTTTTCCTGTAGCATAATTCATATCCGAAGGTTAATTACGAGTTTTTCTGCTGTTGTGCTCCGTAAAATACACACCATTTTAACACGCTACAAAGCTGGTAATTTTTGGCAGCACATTTCTTTTGCGAAATTTACATCCAAGTGTTATCTAAGCATTATTCTGCAGTTGTAATCAGTACAAGAAATTTTTTTTTTCACCGTAAAAGAAGATATTTTGGCTGTAGCGTAATTCATATCCGAAGGTTAATTACGAGTTTTTCTGTTGTTGTGCTCCGTAACATACACGCTGTTTTAAGACGCTACAAAGCTGGTAATTGTAGGCTGCACATTTCTTTTGCGCAGTTTACATCCAAGGGTTAACTATGTATTTTTCTGCAGTTGTACTCAGTAAAAGAAACGTTGTTTTTTAACCGCCAAAGAAGAAATTTTTGGTGTAGCATAATTCATATCCGAAGGTTAATTAAGCCGGTTTGTGCTTTTATATTCAGTAAAATACACAATGTTTTTAAACGGCACACACAAGTAAATTTTTTCTGGCCATTTGTGGAGCGCAATTTATATCCAAGGGTTACCCAAGCCTGTTAGTGGGTTCATTTGGAGTCAAATACAGGGTGTGTATTTATCATATACAGATACCTTCATTAAACAGAGTCTGTAAATTTTTGAACAAACAGTATGTCAGACAGAGAGGTGACAGACTCTTCACATGCGAGTGGCAGTGGCACAAACATTCCTGGAGCAGGCCCAGGTCGCAGCACAGTAAGGGGATGTCGCAGTAGGGGTCACTCGGTGAGGCCAGAACTGCCAGTGTCATCTCACGGCCGTGTGTTGACCAGCAACCCACGGGTTCTTGATTGGTTGACTAGGTCATCCACTTCCTCCCAGATTACATCTGACAACCCCAGCCAAGAGTCGGTGGGAACGTCAGACACAACCGTTAGTTGGCCTGGCCCGGGATCGGGTCAGCGGTACTCACCAGTCCTCAACCCGCCTCTGACCCATCCGGTTCCCTCAGACAGAGATCTACTAAGTGGTCTGGGATCAGCGCCACTATATAGCGAGGATGAACAATTTGAGGAGGGCAGTCAGCAGCTACTTGGAAGCGAAGAAATGGGGCCAATATCCCCTGCTTCTTGCAGTAGGCGGCAAAGTATAGATGTGGAGAGTGGCATGGGAGGTCATGTTGTGAGTGGTCAGCCTCTGCATACCAAGACCGGTGATGAGGACAGCAGTGACGATAAAACATAAATCGATGATGATGTAGCCGACCGCACTTGTGAGCCGGGTGAAGCAACGGCTTCATCATTGTCAGGAATAGAGGAATTCAGCTTGCGCGTCAGGCAGCGGCGCAGCCAGCCAGTTGGTTGTGTGGCCGTGAGTCAGCAGGATAGCAGCAGTGTGAGGTCAGGAGCCAAGCGGCCACGGGGTAGAAAACCCGCTTCGCAGGTCCAAGAAAGTAGCGGCACAGGGGCTCAGCGAGGCAGCGGCAGTAGTAGTCACTCAGTGCGGAGCGTTGGTGGTAAAATCAGCTACTCGGCGGTGTGGCAGTTCTTTGCTAAGACACCGGAGGAGCCGAATATGGGTATATGTAGAATTTGTGGGCAGAAAGTCAAGCGTGGCCAGGGAGCTAACGTTGGCACCACGGCACTGCGTCAACACATGCAGCATCACCATCCAGTAGCCTGGGAGAAACATGGCTCAGATGTGGTGGTCCATCCTGCCGCGGCCGCAGCAGTAGCAGCGCGCAGTGGCACGAATGCCATTGCAGCCAGTAAAGGCTCCACCCCCTCTGCAGAAGGGAGCTGTTTCTTTTTGCCATCACCTCCCGGTCCAGATGCTGCTGCTCCTCGTTACTCGTGGCCCCAGCAGTCGTTCAACAAGGTGATTGCAAGAGACAACAGTATGCGTCCAACCATCCTAAGGTGCAGAAGCTGACCGTGCTCCTGTCCAAGTTGTTGGTACTGCAGTCTCTCCCTTTCCAAATGGTGGACTCTGCACCATTCAGAGAATTAATGGCCTGTGCCGAGCCGAGGTGGAGAGTTCCAAGCCGTAATTTCTTTTCCAAAAAGGCAGTACCAGAGCTTCACAAATATGTAGAACAGAAGGTGGGCCAGTCCTTGAGCTTATTGGTTTGTTCCAAGGTGCACGGCAGCGTGGACGTGTGGAGCTGTAACTACAGTACATGTCCTTTACGGCCCATTGGGTGAATGTGCTTCCTGTCCAGCCACATCAACAACTTGGACAGAAGATGCCGCTTTCTCCTCCACGTTGTCAAACTGCTGCTCCTGCGCCAATGTCCGCCTCCTCCTCCACCACCATCTCAACCTCCACAAGTACTGCTCCATCATACCACATGTGTAGGGCACAGAGGTGTCACACAGTTCTACACCTGACTTGCCTCGATGAACGAAGTCACACAGGGGAGGAACTGCTCCGTGTCATGTAGCAAGAAATCGATGTGTGGCTTTCTCCGCACCAACTGCAAATCGGAACCATGGTGATGGACAATGGGAGGACATGGTGTCCGCGCTGCACCGAGGAGGGATGGTCCATGCGCCCTGCATGGCGCAAGTGTTCAATCTGGTTGTGAAAAGATTCCTGAAGTCTTCCACCGATCTTTAGAAGATTCTGAAAATGGCCAGGAAACTGTGCATGCACTTCATCCATTCTTACAAAGCCAGGAACACCCTCCTCAAGTTGCAGCGGCAGAGCGGCCTCCCCCAACACACACTGATATGCGATGTTTCCACCCGTTGGAATTCCAGCCTGCACATGTTGGACCGACTGTATGAACAGAGAATGGCCATTAACGATTTTTTGATGATCCAGGCTCACAGGAGTACTCCCCTGTGTAACTTTGATGTTAGCTAGTGGCAGCTCATGCGTGACACCTGCCGTTTGCTGAGTACATTCGAGGAGGCCACGTTATTTGTCAGTCGCCAGGACTACGGGATGAATAACATCATTCCACTGCTTCATGTCCTGGAACAGATGCTGAAAAATCTGTCTGGGCAGGGGACTGGAGACGTGGAGACTACATCTTGCGGCCACATGAGTCCAGTGGGGACTGAACTGGATGAGGAGGAGGACATTGGAGCAGAAGCATTGTCTGGTGCAATGAGTGGATTTTCTACCCAGTGACAGGAGAGGAGGAGCAGGAGCAGCTGTAGGAGGTAGATGGAGATGAGGAAGACGAGACAGATGACCCCCAAGCACCGTGGCAGTATACAGTGGAGATGGAGGCAGCGAGTCCCTCGGAGTCACTTGTGCAGATGGCCCGCAGCATGCTGATTTGCCTGGCTAGTGACAGCCGAATAGTCACCATCTGGCAGAGGGATGAGTTCTGGCTCTCCACCCTATTGGACCCTCGCTACCGGTCCCAAAATGGGAGCCTTTTTCCCAGCTGCTGAGAGGGAGGACAAACTCAAATACTATAGGGAAATCCTCCGTAGTCAGTTGGCCGCTGCCGATGTGCGGCATTGTCCCTCCTCTGACAGGTCTGACCGGGGGGTTCCTCAGCGCTCACGTACTTCTGCCGCGGCTGCTGTGGGAAGGTGGGGCGATAGGAGCAGTACCAGCTCCATCAGCAGCAACCTAAGTCTGGAACCACTGATGAGCAGCTTCCTTCACCCGCCTAGTGAGGAGGGCACTCGCCAGCAGCAGCAGGACCTGGAGCAGTCCCTGAACCAACAGGTGGTGGCCTACTTGGGCAGCAGTCTGCCACCCCAGTTAGAAGATCCGCTGGACTACTGGGCAGCCAAACTGGATGTGTGGCAGCAACTTGCTGAGTTTGCAGTGGAGAAGCTGTCCTGCCCGGCCAGTAGTGTGGCATCACAGCGGGTGTTCAGTGCGGCGGGGGCCATCGTTACCCCAAGGAGAACCCTTTTGTCCACCGGAAATGTGGAACGACTAACTTTTGTCAAGATGAATCAGGCGTGGATCGGCCAGGATTTCCACACACCAATGCCTTAGGCGTCAGTTTACATCAGCCATGACGCCTTACCCAAACTTTTAGAAATGAGTCTGGGTTCAAACTACCTGCCTCAGCCACTATTTTGATGCCGCCACCCGCCTGATGCCACACATATGCTGCCAGTTTCTCCATCTGCCTACCACCATCTTTACCAGGGACTGGTATTGCCACCCACCTCCACACTCTGTCATTGTGCCACTCTATGACCTCATGCTGCTGCTGTTGCTGGTGCCGTGACCTCCACACTGTGTCATTGTGCCACTCTCTGACCTCATGCTGTTGCTCCTGCCGTCACCTCCACTCTCTGTCATTGTGCCACTCTGTGGCCTACTCCTGTTTTTGCCACCTCCAGAATGTCATTGTGCCACTGTCTGACCTCATGCTGCTGCTGTGGCTGCTGCCGTGACCTCCACACTCTGTCATTGTGCCACTCTGTGGCCTACTCCTGTTTTTTCCACCTCCAGAATGTCATTGTGCCACTGTCTGACCTCATGCTGCTGCTGTTGCTCCTGCCATGACCTCCACACTCTGTCATTGTGCCACTCTGTGGCCTACTCCTGTTTTTGCCACCTCCAGAATGTCATTGTGCCACTGTCTGACCTCATGCTGCTGCTGTGGCTGCTGCCGTGACCTCCACACTCGGTCATTGTGCCACTCTGTGGCCTACTACTGTTTTTGCCACCTCCAGAATGTCATTGTGCCACTGTCTGACCTCATGCTGCTGCTGTTGCTCCTGCCATGACCTCCACACTCTGTCATTGTGCCACTCTGTGGCCTACTCCTGTTTTTGCCACCTCCAGAATGTCATTGTGCCACTGTCTGACCTCATGCTGCTGCTGTGGCTGCTGCCGTGACCTCCACACTCTGTCACTGTGCCACTGTCTGACCTCATGCTGCTGCTGTGGCTGCTGCCGTGACCTCCACACTCTGTCATTGTGCCACTCTGTGGCCTACTCCTGTTTTTGCCACCTCCAAAATGTAATTGTGCCACTCTCTGACCTCATGCTGCTGTGGCTGCTGCCGTCACCTCCACACTCCGTCACTGTGCCACTCTGATGTTGCCACCTGAGCCGTCCATTTTTTCCATTTGGCTTCAATGACTTTATCAGGCTACATTCCCGCTTCAGTTTTCTGGTCAGTTTTGCCCTCTTAAGTGCCCAGGGAATTTTATAGTGAAGCGATTCTAAGAGCGGCGTCAATCATATGCGTGTCATACTAAAACACAACATTGTATGAAGACCAAACCAAGCTCCCTCTGCATATTTAAGCATGGCACAACGTTCTGCAGCACTCTACCGGCTCTTTACAGCCTGGAAATAGCTGTTTTTTAACGCGATTCGTCCCAAAGTAATTCGGACCGAAACAAATTTTGTCAGAAAATTTGGCGAAGTCAGCGAACAGAATTTTTAAAAAATTCGCCCATCTCTAACTGCAGCATGACCCCAAGAGCCGCACAGATGCCCTTATGGACCCTCAGAATAAAAAGTGTCGGAAGAAAGAAGTATTTGAATCAATATTTTAGTGAACTGGACTGTCATGGGGGCTGGCGCGGGTGCCGTCGCCCCCCGCGGCCGCCCCCCTGCTCGCAGGGGCCGCCCGCCCCCCCAGCCATCCCCCCCCCCCCACCCAGTGCCGCTCTCCCTCCCCGCCGCGCCTTGCTCCGACTCCTCCTGTGCCGGCCGCCGCGCGGGGTATTTGCTGCTTAGGGCACGCGCGCGACGGCTGGTCGGATTAAAGGGCCATGCGCTGGTAATTTGCAAATTGCCGGCCGCTGTCCTATATTTGTACACCCACCCACACTCTGCCAATTTTGGTGTGCGTTAGTTTGTCTTGAGATGTTTTGGAGTTCCATATTGATTACCCGTGTACCAGTCCGTTCCGCTACATTTCCTGACCTTGCCTGTTTGCAGCCTGCCCTGACCGTCTGCTGTCTCTGACCACGAACCTCTGCCGCCAATGCTGACCTCCTGCCTGTCCCCGACTACGCTTCTGGATTACGACTCTGTACCACGCATTACCCCAGCCGCCATCGCAGGCAAGTCACGTCAGGGGTAGCGACCTGGTAGCCTCAAGCCGCAGCAAGTCCATCCCGCTTTGCGGCGGGCTCTGGTAAATACCGGGGGCTACTTAGACTCCGCTCCCTGGTGTGGCTTAACTATCACCGCTTGCAGTGGTCCAGCGAATCCACCAATCCGTTCACAGTACAATCTGGCCATGGATTCCGCCAGGGTACCTTTACCTGAGCTCCGGGACGTCACGACGGCCGTCGCCCACAGAGCCACGTATTGACCACCGCGCCCATGATGCAGAACCTTGCGGCCCATCTACCTCCGCCTGCGGCTGCTGCCTCCACGCCAGCACCAGTTGCTCCTGAGCCATGGCTCTACCTGTTCCTTCACCAGGACCTTCTCTGCATCTGCCGCTCCCCTCACGCTATGATGGAGACCTCAAGAAGTACCGAGGCTTCATCAGTCAATGCTCCATCCACATCGAGATGTTGGGGCATCAATTCCCTACCGCGGAGGCCCTAAGTGGGGCCGTTATAATTAGCTTCTTATCGGGGGAAGCCTTGGCCTGGGCCACTTCGCTATGCGACCGAGGAGATCCGATGACCGCAAATCTGCAAACCTTACTCCAGGGGTTCCGCACCGTCTTCAAGGAACCTGGCTGCACCTCCTCCGCTGCCGCAGCTCTGCTCCGTCTCCGTCAGGGCGACCCCTACTGGGGTCAGTACTCCGTGCAGTTCCGCACCCTAGCCTCAGAGCTGGACTGGAATAATGAGGCTTTGGTGGCAACTTTCTGGCAAGGCCTTTCTGGGCGTATTAAAGACGAGCTCGCTGGTCGGGACCTGCCAACCACTCTGGACGAACTGATTCGGTTGGCCACCCGAATTGACATACGGTTTGCCGAGAGACAACAAGAGCTCCGCCTCCAACGGGAGGTCACCCGACCACACGGGCTACCTCGTCTGGCTCATGTTTTTCAACAACCTCCACTTGCTCCTCCAATGGTTCCTGAGGACGAATCCATGCAGGTCGAAAGGGCCCACTTGACCCAGGAGGAACGCTCACAGCATCATCAGAAGCAGCTTTGTTTCTACTGTGGCGGTTCTGGCCACTTCATTGGGGACTGTCCGGTGCGCCCGGGAAACTCTCACAGCTAGGGCTCGCAGGAGAGGCATCCCTAGGTAACAGTGCGGCCTCTCCCCGTCTGACCATCCCCGTACTCTGTGGAATTTCGCTGGACAGCACCTTTCAAGTCACCGCCTTCCTTGATTCGGGGTCCGCTGGAAATTTTATCAGCCACGTGCTGGTGTCCAAGTTTTGTCTCCCGGTGACCCCTCTGCAGAACCCATGTTCGTCTCCTCTGTCAGTGGCGAATGCCTCAAGGATGCTATTCGGTTCTGCACTGCGCCCCTCACCTTGCAAATAGGCCTCTAAAACAAGGAGACTCTGGAACTTCTCGCTCTGCCTCGCTCCTCTTCTGAAATCCCCTGGGCCTTCCTTGGTTGCAAGAGCATTTCTCCGACCCTATACTTTTAACACAGGCGAGATTATCCGTTGGGGTTCTGGCGTGCCACACTCGATGCCTTTCTGTACTCCGTCCTGCTCTACGGTCCGCCTCTGTAAAGCCTACAAAGCCTCTGCCGGGTCTTACCAGGATCTAGCCGACGTCTTTTCCGAAAGACAGGCCGAAACTCTTCCTCCGCACCGGCCGTTCGACTGTCCTATTGACCTGGAACCCAGTACTACTCCTCCCCGGGGCAGAGTCTATCCTCTTTCTGTCCCGGAGACCAAGGAAATGTCGGATTATATTTAGGAGAATCTCTGTAAAGGCTTTATATGCAAGTCCTCTTCGCCTGCGGGGGCCGGATTATTCTTTGTCGAAAAGAAAGATGGAACTCTCCGGCCCTGTATTGATTACCGGGGACTCAATAAAATCACCATAAAAAATCGATACACCCTGCCTCTGATCTCGGAGCTGTTTGATCGTCTGCATGGCGCAAAAATTTTTTCCAAGTTGGATTTACG
The DNA here is from genome assembly GCA_025379985.1 of Phyllomedusa bahiana. NCBI lineage: Eukaryota > Metazoa > Chordata > Amphibia > Anura > Hylidae > Phyllomedusa > Phyllomedusa bahiana. The sequence continues at coordinate 12,588 of JAODAL010007426.1, forward strand.
CGGAGCATACAACTTAATTCGTTTCCGTGAAGGCGACGAATGAAAGACGGCCTTTAATACCCGAGATGGCCACTTAGAATATCTCATCATGCCATTCGGCCTCTGCAACGCTCCGGCGGTGTTCCAGAACTTCGTCAACGAGATCTTCCGCGACCTTCTCTATGTCTGTGTTATTGTCTATCTGGACGACATTTTAATCTTCTCTCCAGATCTACAGACTCACCACCACCACGTCCGCCAGGTGCTCAGACGTCTCCGTAGCCACCAGTTATATGCCAAACTGGAGAAATGTTTTGTTTTTAACGCACCTCGTTGCCCTTCCCAGGTACATCCTCTCGATCAAGGTCTCCAGATGGGTCCCTCTAAGCTTTCAGTGGTCTTGCAGTGGCCTCGATCAGTGGGTCTCCGGTCCATCCAGCGCTTTTTGGGGTTCGCAAACTATTACAGACAGTTCATCCCGCATTTCTCCACGCTCGTGGCCCTTACAAGGAAAGAATGCTAACCCCAAATCCTTTGGGCCCCCAGAAGCCCAAGAAGCCCTTTTATCGTCTTAATGCAGCATTCCGCTTCGGCTTCTGCCCCTGTCTCGCCCGGACCAGCAGCTCATTTTCCTAGAAGTGGACGCCTCCTCTGTAGGTGCCGGCGCTGTCCCTCCTTCAGAAGTCCTCCTCTGGGAGACTGTGTACTTGCGGCTTCTTTTCTAGGACCTTCACCCCAAACCGAACGAAACTACACATCCGTGGGTTGCGAACTTCTGGCCATAAAGTTAGCATTAGAAGAATGGGGGCACTTGCTGGAGGGGCTCGCCATCCCATCGAGATCTTCATCGATCACAAAATCTCCTTTATCTCCAGTCTGCTCAACGTCTGAATCCCCACAAGCCAGGTGGTTTGCTTCTTTTTCTCCCGCTTTGATTTCCTCCTTCACTTTCGGCCAGCTGAGAAGAATGTCAGGATCTCTAGATCCTCGGACACGGTGGGCCTAGAGCCGCCTCTGCAGCACATTATTCCTCCAGAACGTCTTCTCACTGCAGCACCCGTGGATCTTCAACATCTAACTCCTGGGAAGACCTTCGTATGCCCTGCCATGCGACCTCGAATCCTGAAGTGGGGACATTCCTCACAAACAGCTGGTAATCCCAGAATCCACAAGTCCCTGCAATTAATGTCTCGTTACTATTGGTGGCCCACCCTCGCTCAAGATGTTAGAGACTTTGTCCTGGCTTATACCTCCTGTGCCAATAATAAAGTCCCTCGTCTCAGACCCACGGGTCTGCTTCAGCCGCTCCCGGTGCCTGAAAGACCTTGGTCCCATGTTGCCATGGACTTTGTTACTGAGCTCAAGGCCTCCTCTGGCAACACAGTAATCTGGGTGGTGACTGATAGATTTTCAAAGATGGCTCACTTTGTTCCTCTGACCGGGTTACCTTCTGCCCCCCAGCTGGCCCAGCACTTCTTTCACCACATTTTTCAGCTACATGGGCTCCCATTGCATATCATCTCGGATAGGGGGGTCCAGTTTGTGTCAAAATTCTGGCGGGCTCTATGTGGTCAGTTGCAGGTTCAGCTAGACTTCTCGTCGGCATACCACCCTCAAACGAACGGGCTGGTAGAGAGGGTCAACCAAGTTTTAGGTACCTACCTACGACATTTTGTGTCCGCCCGTCAGGATAATTGGTCTGTCCTCCTCCCTTGGGCGGAATTCTCGTATAATTCCCTTGACTCAGAGTTCACTGGAGCCTCTCCCTTTTTTGTTGTGTTTGGGCTACATCCCCGCCCGCCTCCCCTCTGGCTACCTCGTGCCACGTTTCCCGCTGTGGATTTCCTAAGTACGTTACATCAAGGAAATCTGGCAATTCACACACAGCCCTTCTACGGGCCTCCACTCGCACCAAAGTCCAGGCTGACAGGTACCGTAGACCTCCGCCCCTATTTAAGCCGGGTGATAGAGTTTGTTTGTCTGCTAAATATATTCGGTTCAAGGTGCCCAGTTGTAAGTTAGGCCCTAAGTATTTGGGCCCTTTTGTTGTTCTGCGGCAACTAAACCCGGTGTCCTACAAGCTCCGCTTGCCTCCTACTCTGAGAATCATAAACGCCTTCCATGTTTCCCTCCTCAACCCAGTGGTGCTGAACCGCTTCTCCCGTGGATCTGTTTCGCCTTCTCCTGTGGCCAACTCTGATAACATCTTTGAGGTCAAGGAGGTGCTGGCTGAGAAAACAGTGAGGGGGAAGCGGTTCTTTCTTATTGACTGGAAGGGATTCGGGCCAGAGGAGCGTTCGTGGGAACCTGAGGCCAATCTGTCTTCTGACCTCCTCTCCAAATTCCGTAAAAAGAGGGGGAGACCTAAAGGGGGGGTACTGTCATGGGGGTTGGCGTGGGTGCCGTCACCCCCCGCAGCCGCCCCCCTGCTGGCATGCGGTCCGGCGCGGGTGCCGTCGCCCCCCGCGACCATCCTCCTGCTCCAGTGCCAGTCTACTTACTTGTCCGCGCTCCTGTGCTCCCGACTCCTGCCTGTGCCGTCCGCCGCGCGTGTACCCGCTGCTTAGGGCGTGTGCGCGACGGCTGGTCTGGATTTAAAGGGCCAGTGCGCCGGTAATTTGCTAATCACCGGCTGCTGGTTCTATATATTGTACACACCCCCTGCACTCTCTGCCAGATTGTTGGTGTACGTTAGTTTGTCTAGAGAGAGTTTTGGAGTTCCGTATTGATTACCTGTGTACCAGTCCGTTCCGCTACGTTTCCTGACCTTGCCCATTTGCCACCTGCCCTGACCGTCTACTGTCTCTGACCACGAACCTCTGCCGCCCGTCCTGACCTCCTGCCTGTCCCCGACTACGCTTCTGGATTACGTCACTGTACCACGCATTACCCCGGCTGCCATCACAGGAAAGTCACATCAGGTGTAGCGACCTGGTAGCCTCACGCCGCAGCAAGTCCATCCTGCTTTGCGGCGGGCTCTGATGAATACCGGGGGCTACTTAGACTCCGCTCCCTGGTGTGGCTAAACTATCATCGCTTGCGGTGGTCCAGCGAATCCACCAATCCATTACAAGGACATTGACTATCCCTGTCTTTTCCCGCAGCATGACCCCAAAACCTGCATGACCCACAGATTACAAAGTCCCGGAAGAAAGTAGTATTTGAACCACTATTTTAGTGAACTGGACATTGACTTTCCCTGTCCTTTCCCGCAGTATGATCTACAGATTACAAAGTGCCGGAAGAAAGAAGTATTTGAACCACTATTTTAGGGAACTGTACATTGACTATCCCTGTCCTTTACCGCAGCATGACCCCAAAATCCGCACAGATGCCCTTATGGACCTTCAGAATAAAAAGTGCCAGAAGAAACAAGTATTTGAATCAATATTTTAGTGAACTGGACATTGATTATCCCTTTCCTTTACCGCAGCATGACCCCAAAACCTGCATGACTCACAGATTACAAAGTGCCGGAAGAAAGAAGTATTTGAACCACTATTTTAGGAAACTGGACATTGACTATCCCTGTCCTTTACCACAGCATGACCCCAAAAGCCGCACAGATGCCCTTATGGACCCTCAGAATAAAAAGTGCCGGAACAAAGGAGTATTTGAATCAATATTTAAGTGTAATGGACATTGACTATCTCTGTCCTTTACCGCAGCATGACCCAAAACCTGCATGACCCACAGATTACAAAGTGCCGGAAGAAAGAAGTATTTGAACCACTATTTTAGTGAACTGAACATTGACTATCCCTGTCCTTTACCGCAGCATGAGCCCAAAAGCCGCACAGATGCCCTCATGGATCCTCAGAATAAAAATTCGAAATAAGAAATTGACTATTTTAAAAAACTTTCTTACGAATGCTGCTGCTGCAGCTACTTGCCATTCTATTGCTGTCACTTTTTTGCCGTTGTTCCACAGTGACATTAGAACGTGAAGAAGACACAATAGATGTCTCCAGTTGGTCAATGAGCCCTGTCTCAAATTCCTGCATTATACTGTCAAGTGGGTTGAAGGAAATTGCTGACTTTTGATTTGGAAAGTAGATCAAGAAGGGTGGCCACCCATTAACCAATGTTCAATTTGATTGCCTTAAGGCATGTGATTTGAAATCAGTATGAGAAGCAAGCTTTTTTTCAATACGACCTTTACTATTGGTGTCTTTTACAGTCACCTGACCACCAAACCAGCAAAAATGCTGTTGCTCACTATCAGAGTAAAAATCGCCAGAAGAAATAATTAAAATGAAAACCCATTTCTTCAGGCTTGCCTATAACCTACACTAACCTTGTTGTCACTACTTCCTCCACAAACATGTTTGCCCCTCACCTCCTGTCTTTTTCCCCCTCCTTGTAGTTTGTAAGCCCTCGCGGGTAGGGTCCTCTCTCCCTCTGTCGTGCCAATTGTCATTAATCACTTATCATTGTACTCGTTTGACTTATGTTATATATATAACCCCCTCGAATGTACAGTGCCCTGGAATCAATGGGGCTTTAAAATAAATAATAATAATAATATTAATAATAATTTCAAACACGAGTTTTCTGAATAGGGCATTGAGCTTTGTTTTTTTTTCAAATCTAATTCATACCACTATGCAATTTTTACAGGAACTGTCGCTTAGTATATTTTTTTGTAACTAACATTCGTTTACGGAATTTATTTAGGGAAGTTTTATTTATAGTTTTACATTTTTTTCATTTTGCTTTTTTTCAAGTGTGATAAAATACAACATACACCCCTCCCTGCAGTTTAAAAGGTATTTTTTTTACACGTGTAGATGTGTTAAATCATTTGCACACCCCATAAGTAATAAAAATGTAGTAATCATCCCCAAAACACTTCTTAGTTGAGAAGACATTTGCCCTCCTTGCTTCTTAGAGTGATTCGGCCAATTAATTCATTGGTTTCATTTTTTCTCCAAATCCTTCTTCAGTGATTAGGGACAGACTCCCCTTGAGATCAGATGATGCGACCCCATAGTAACTCCAGCTCCAGAAAATTTTAAGCCTCAAATTTTGCAATTTGTGTCCAACCCTAGAGCTCTTTTTGACACTACTGTACATAACTTCAAAGAAATTAACTTTTTAAAAATCATGTTTTTAGAGAAATTTTTTAAGCCCCTCAGTAGAGTGGGAATTGTTTCTAAGGGAAGGGGAAATTCTTTTTAGAATTTCGGGAAAATTTCCCGGTTCCCGAACAAGTCGAATTTTGGGGTACTTGGGGTTTAAAAAGAAGTGGTTTTTTCTTGATAAAATGGTTTCGAGCACATGGCTTAAATGGGGCAAAGAACTCTGGGGGGGAAAAAGGGGGGCATAGCCTGAAGACATGTGCCAGAATGAAGCCAATCAAGACCGGGGGGTTTCTGTGACTCCCCGAAACTATATAAAAACCGAGCGCCCGCTGGGAGCTCATAACCGCTCCCCACTGTATTTGAAAAGGGAAGGGGTGCTGCGGGTGATAGCCCCTTTCTGAAGAACTGTTTTTTTACACCGATTTTTGTGGGGTGTCTCGCTTGCCAGAGACTGTTTCCCCTTTTAAAATGTTCTAATTTCTGTTTTTTTTGGGGAAAGGGGAATCTGAAATCCATGTGCGTCCATGCAGCGCATATACATTAAAAAACCAAAGGGGGATCTAACCAGTTCCTTTTTTTTCATTTAAAGAAAAAAGCTTTTTTTACAAAACAAAAAACCATTTTCTTTTTTGGGCTGCTCTTTTTCAAATGGGGGAAATTTACACCCGGGGGTTTAAATTTAAGTTGTTTTGAAAGGTGTGCGCCCCAAGAAACTGTCTTTTACAACCCAAAAAATAAAAAATTTTTTGCTGAAACCCCTAATTCACAAAAAAGGGTTAATTACAACTAAAATTTTCTTTTTGGGTAGGGCCCTTTAGAAAACCGCAATTGTAACACCAACAAAGCTAGTAGTTTGGGCGGCTCAATTTTTTTGGCGAAATTTTTACATCCGGGGGTTAATTAAGCTTGTTTTGCAGGTGCTAAACCCCAAGAAACTTTTTTTTAAAACCCAAAATTTATAAAAAATTTTTCCTTTACCAAATTTCACAAGCAAAGGGTTTAAATTTACAACTGAAATCTCTTTTTGTAGGCGTAGAAAACACGAAATTTGTAACACGCTACAAAGCTATAGTTTGTGGGGCTCAATTTTTTGGGTAAATTTTAAACACCCAAAGGGGTAATTAACGTTTTTTTTGGTTTGGGTGCTGACAAAAATAAACCGTTTTTTTTCAACGCCAAAATTAAAAATTTTTTCCTTTAAAGCCTAATTCACAAGAAAAGGTTAATTAAAAACTTATCTCTTTTTTTTGGGGAGTAAAAACCCCGAAATTGTAACACGCTACAAAGCAACTAGTTTGTGCGGCTAAATTTTTTGGGCCCGAAATTTTAAACATCCGGGGTTTTAATTAAGCGTTTTTTTTGGCGGTGTCTGACAAAAAAAACCTCTTTTTTCAACCCAAATATATAAAAAATTTTTTCCCTTAGCCTACTTCAAAGAAAAGGGTTTTAATTAAAACCCGGTATCCTTGTTGTGTGGTAAAAACAGCAATTGTAACACGCTACAAATTTACTAGTTTTTTGGGGCCCCATTTTCTTTGGCGCAATTTACATCCTGGGGTTAATTAAGCTTTTTTTTGTTTTGGTGTCTGACAAAAAAAAAACCTTTTTTTTTTCAACGAAAAAATATAAAAATTTTTCCCGGAGCCAAATTTCACAAGAAAAATTTTAATTACAAACTGTATCTCTTTTTGGGTTGTTGTAGAAAATACCCAAATTGGTAACACCTCCCAAAGGGCTACTAGTTTTGTGGTGGCTCAATTCTTTTGCGAAATTTACATCCAGGGGTTTAATTTAAACCCGTTTTTTTGCGGGTGGCTGCCCAAAAAAAACCCGTTTTTTTTCAACCCCCAAAAAATATATTTTTTTTTTTGTAGCCAAATTTCCAAGAAAAGGGTTAAATTTTACAATTTTATCTTTTTGTTGTGGGGCTTTAAAAAAAACCCATTGTAACCCCGCTACAAACAACAAGTTTTGGGGGCCCTCAATTCTATTCGAAAATTTTACAGCGGGGTTAAATTTAAAAGCGTTTTTTTTGGCGGGTGCGACAAAAAAAAACCCGGGCTTTTTAAACCCAAATAAAAAAATTTTTTCCCTTAGCCAAATTCACAAGAAAAGGGAAAATTACAACTGTATCTCTTGTTGTTTTAGTAGAAAAACCGAAATTTAACACGCTACAAAGCTACTATTTTTTTTGCGGCCCCAATTTCCCTTTGGCGAAATTTTACATCCAGGGTTAATTAAGCGTTGTTTTGCGGGTTGTCGACAAAAATAAACCGTTTTTTTCAACCCAAAATAATAAAAAAATTTTTTTTTTTTTTAGCCTAATTCACAAGAAAAGGGTTAAAAAACAACTGTATTTTTGGGTTTTTTGGAGTAAAAAAACGAAATTTGTAACACGCTACAAAGCTACAAAGTTTTTTGGGGCTCAATTTTTTTGGCGAAATTTTAAAACCCGGGGGTTTAAAATTTAACGTTTTTTTGCTGGGTGCTGACAAAAAAAAAACGCCCTTTTCAACGCAAAAATATAAATTTTTTTCCTTACCTAATTCACAAAAAAGGGTTTTTTAAACAACTGAAATCTCTTGTTGTGGGCGAGAAAAACCCCAAAATTAAACACGCAAACAAAGCTACTATTTTTGGGGGGGCTAAATTTCATTGCCAATTTACACCAGGGGTTTAAAATTAACGTTTTTTTTGCTGGTTGCTAAAAAAAATAAACCCTTTTTAAACGCCAAAAAAATTTTAAAAATTTTTTTTTTGGTTTAGCCTAATTCACAAGCAAAGGTTAATTTAAAATTTTTAAATTCTCTTGTTGGTGGCGTAAAAAAATACCCATTGAACACCTACAAAGCTACTAGTTTGTGGGGGCTAAATTTCTATTGGGGCAATTTACATCCAGGGGTTAATTAACGTTTTTTTTTGCGGGTGTCTACAAAATAAACCGTTTTTTTTCACCCGCCAAAATATATATTTTTTTTTGGTAGCCAAATTCACAAGCAAAGGTTAATTAAAATTTTTATCTTTTGTTTTGTGGGGCGTAGAAAATACACCAAATTGTAACATCAACAAAGCTACTAGTTTTTGGTGGCTCAATTTTCTATTGCCAATTTACTTTTTTCCCCCCAGGGTTAATTAACCGTTTTTTTGGCTGCGTGCTGACAAAAATAAACCGTCTTTTTCAAAAACCAAAATATATACTTTTTTCCTTGTACATAATTCACAAGCGAAGTTAATTAAGCCTTTTTTGTGCTTTTACTTTTTTGAAAAACACACATTTGTTGTAAACACACATACAAGAAAATTTTTCCTACATTTTGGGAGCGAAATTTTAATACCCAAAGGGGTTAAACCCAAGCTTTTTACGGGTTTTCTTTTTGGATTCAAAAACAGGGTTATTTACCCAATACAGAAACTTCATCAAACTTGGCTTTGTACATTTTAGAAAAAAACAGTATGTCAGACAGAGGGGTTGGCAGGCTCTGCAACTGCGTTTGGCAGTGGCAAAACATTTCTGAAAGGGGCCCGGGTCCGGCAACAGAAAGGGGGACTCGCAGCAGGGTCCCCGGGTAAAGGCCCACAACCCTTCCGGGCTTCATCTAGGGGCCCCTTTGTTTTCCCAGCAACCCAAAGGGGTTCCCCTTGTTTGTTGACTGGGCATCCTCTTCCTCCCAGATACATCTAAAACCCCCAGCCAAGAGTCGGGGGAAACCTCAAAAACAAAAATTATTTGGCAGGGCCCCCGGGAGCGGGCCCGGGGGCCCCTCACCTGTCCTCAGCCCCCCCTGCCCCAACCCCATTTCCCTCAGCCAGGATCTACTATGTTTCTGGGCTCACCCCAACTATATACCAGTTTAACAATTTAGGGGGGCTTTCAGCAGCTACTTGGCAGCAAAAAAGGGGCCCAAATTTTTTTCCCCATTTTCTTGCAGTAGCGGAAAAGTATAGATTGGGGAGAGGGGAAAGGGGGGTTTCCATGTGGTAAAGGGGTCACCTCGGTTTCCCAAAAACCGGTGATGGGGACAGTATTGACGAGGGAAACCCAACAAATAGATGATGAGGTTCCGCCCCGCATTTTGGGAGGGGGGTGAAGCAAGGGCTTCATAAACCGTCAGGAGAAGGGGGCCATTGCGCGTCGGGCACGGCGCACCCAGAAAGTGGGTTTGTTGGCCGTGAGTCAGCGGGGTACAGCAGTGTGGGGCCCCGGGAGCCAAGCGGCCAGGGGTTAGAAAAGCCCGCTCGCATTTCCAAGACGTAGGGGGCACGGGGGCTCGGGCGAGGAAAGCGGGGCAGAAAGCATTTCAGTCGGAGCTTTTGGGCCCGAAAAAAATAAAGCTACTGGCGGGGGTGGCATTCTTTGTTTAAGACCCCGGGAAGGAGCCGAATATGGGAAATAGTAGAATCTTTTGGCAAAATTTGAAGCGGGGCCAGGGACAAACGCGGGGCACAACCCCTGCGTCAACACATGCACGTCACCATCCGGTGGCCTGGGAAAAAACGTGGCTCAGATGTGGGGGTCCCCTTTCCCCGCTGCAGCACAGCAGGGGCCCATTGGCACGCATGCCATTTAAACCAGTAAAGGCTCCACCCCCCTCTGCAAAAGGCAGCTTGCCTCTCTTTGCCTTTCCTCCCCGGGGTTCCAAAAGCTCCTGCTCCTCGCTCACCATGGCCCAGCAGTCGTTCAGAAGGCGATTGAAAGAGACAACAGTAGGGCGTCCAACCATCCTAAGGGGGCAGCAGTGCCCCGTGTTTCCCTGTCCAATTTTGGTACTCCCCAGTTCCCCCCCTTTTTTCCCAAATGGGGGGACCTGCCCCATTCAGAGAACAAATGGTTGTGCCGAGGCCGAAAAGGAGATTTCCAAGCCGAAAATTTTTTTTTCCCCAAAAACAGTCCCCACACTTCATAAATTAAACAGAAAGGGGGTCAGCCCTTTTGAGCTTATCGTTTGTTCCAAGGTACAACGGCAGCGCGGACGTCGGGAGTTTGTCCCAAAACGGTCGGGCCAAAAACATTCTTTACGGCCCACTGGGTTTAATGTGCTTCCCTGCCCGGGCACCCCAACAACTTGGAAAAGGAAGCCCCGTTTTCCCTCCTCCACTTGTAAAACTGCGCCCCGGGCGCCAATTCCCCTCCTCCCCTCCACCACCAAAAACCATTTTCAGCCCCACAAGAAACTGCTCCACCCAACCACATGTGGGGGTTAAAATTTGGGCCCCCAAAAGGGGAAAATGTCCACCGCATTTTAAAACCAGTTGGGGCCCTCCCCCCCCACCCCCACACCCCGGAACCCCCCAAACCCCCCCCCCCCGCCCCCCCCTTGGGTTTTTTCCCCCCCCCCCCGCCAATTTCCAATGGGAACCCAAGGTAAAGGAAAATGGGGGGAAACATGGTTGCCCCCGCCTCCCCCCGAGGGGGGATGGTCCTTTGGCCCCCTGCAAGGGGCCACCTTTTTAAAAATCTGTTGGGAAAAAAAGGTTCCTAAAGTTTCCACCGATTTTCCCAAACATTCTAAAAAGGGCCAGGAAACTGTGCTTTGCATTTTAAATCCATTCGTACAAAGCCAAACACCCTCCTCGATTGCAGCGGCCCGAACGGCCTCCCCCAACAAAACCCCTGAAAACGATGTTTTTCCCCCCGCTGGGAAATTTCCCGCCTGCACATGTTGGAAACCGGGCTGTAAGGGAAAAGAGAAAAAAGGGCCCTTAACGATTTTTTTTATGATCCCCGGCAGACAGAAGTACCCCCTGTGAAAATTTGAAAGTCACCAGTGGAAATCAGGGGTGCCAAACCCGCCGTTTGTTTAGGCCAAATTTGAGGGGGCCACTTATTTGTCAGTCGCCAGGGCTACGGGATGAATAACGTCATTCCACGCTTTATGTCCCCCGGAAAAAAGATGCGAAAAATCTGTCTTGGGGAGGGGCTTTTAGATTTCGACACATCTCCGTGGCCCCATGAGGCCCCGGGGGGGACTGAAATTTGGGGGAGGAGGAGGAGGAGGGGGGACAATTTGGGGCAGAAGCCATTGTCTGGTTTAAATGATGGGTTTTTTTACCCAGGTGACAAGAAGGAGGGGCAGGACAGCTGGGGGAGGGGATGGAGATGAGGACGAGGCAAAGACTCCCAAGCACCGTGGGCAGTATACAAGGGAAAAGGAGGCAGGGAGCCCCTCGGAGTCACTTTGCAGATGTCCCCCACATGCTTAATTGCCTGGGTAGTGACAGCCAATAGTCAGCTTTCCCGGGAAAAGGGATGACTTCTGGGTCTCCACCCATTGGGCCCTCGCTTTCCGGTCCAAAAAGGAGCCTTTTTCCCAACTAATTTGAAGGGGAAAACAAACCAAATACAAAGGGGGAAAACCTCCGGAATCATTGGCCCTGCCTATTTCGGCATCGTCCCTCCCCTGGGCAGGGCCTGACCGGGGGTTCCTCAGCCTCCGTACTACTCCGCGGGTGGGTGGGGGAAGGGGGGGGGGGGTAGGGGCCGACCAGCCCATCCCCATTTAAACCCAAGTCTGAGTCACTAATGAGCAAATTTTTCCCCACCCGCCTATGAGGAGGGCAGTCACCCAGCACAGCACAGGAAACCCGAGCATCCCTGAAAACCCAAAAGGGTTTTTGGGCCCACTTTGACCAAAACCCGCCCCCCCCAGTTAGAAAGATCCGCTTTACCCACTTTTGGGAGCCCAAAAATGGGGGGTGTGGCCGCAAATTGCCCCATTTTTTCATTTGGGGAAGCTGTCCTGCCCCCCCAGGAAAAATGGCATCAAGCGGGGGTTTAGTGCGGCGGGGGCCATCGTTTTCCCCAAGGGGAACCCCTTGTCCACGGGAAAAAGTTTAAAGACTGACCTTTTTTCAAGATGAATCCGGGGTGGAACGGCCAGGGTTTTTCCCCAACCCCCAATGCCTTAAAGGGGTCAGTCCTGGGCAAAAAACCTGCCTCAGCCCCCTATTTTTGTTGCCCCGCCCCCCCCCCCCCCCCCCCCGGGTGCCAAAACATCGCTGATAAGTTTTTTTTTTTTTTTTCCACTGCCTACCACCTCTTTTCCAGGGACTGGGATTGCCCCCCACCTCAAAACTTTTGTCCCTTTTGCCACCCCTATGTGCTCAGGGGTGCTGCTGCTTTTTTGCTGTTGCCGTGACAAACCCCCGTGTCATTTTTGCCCCTCTGCGGGCCCGGTACGTTTTTTCCCCCTCCAGAATACATTTTGCCCCCTCCCCTGACCTCATGCTGGGTTTTTTCCCCCCCCTTCATCACCCCCACTCTCTGTCATTGTCCCCTCCTGACCCCATCTGCTGCCGCCGTGACCTCCGCCTCCCTCATTTGCCGCTTTTGTGGCCTAAAACTATTTTTTCCACCTGGGAGAATGTCCCTTTTTGCCACTCTCTGACCTCATGTTGCTGGTGTGACTCCCTTTTGTGGGCCCCCCCACACTGTGGGGCCCATCCTGTTTTTTGCCACCTTTTCCCGAAAATTTTTTTTTGGGCCACTGTTTTGACCTCAAGCTGCTGCCGTGGCTGCCCGGCCCGGCCCCCCCCCCCACAAAAAAAATTTGGGGGGTCCCCTTGTGCCCCCTGTCTGACCCTTTTTCTACTGCTGGTTCCCTCGTGCCCCCCCACCTGTGTCATTGTAACCCCTCTTTGGCCTACTCCTTTTTTTCCCGCTCCAAAATTTTTCCCTTGTGCCACTGCCTTTACCTAAAACTGCTGCCCTGTGACCTCCACCCCGTTGATTGTGCCACCTTGGGACAAAACTGTTTTTTTCCCCCTCCATAATGTCATTGTGCCCTGTCCGACCCATAAATGCTGGCCCGGGCCCTTACCCCCCACACGGTAACATTTGCCACTCTGGGCCCCAATACCCGTTTTGCCCCCCTCCCCAAATTTTCATTTCCACTGCCTGACCTCATACTGCTGCCGCTGGGACCCTCCACGTTGGGTTGTGCCCCCTCTGTGCCCCTAAAAATTTTGTTTTTTCCCCCTCCCCTAATTTATTGTGCCACTGTTACCTCATACGCTGCCCGCCGTGACCTCCACACTGTATCATTGTCCCCTTTTGTGGCCTAAACTGTTTTGCCGCCTCCATAATGTCATTGTGCCACTGCCTAAACCCATTTCGGGGCCGCCGTGACCACCACACTGTGGGTTTTTGCCCCCTCCCGGGCCCCAATACTTCCCTTTCCCCCTCCATAATGTCAATTTTGGGCCCCTTTCTGACCTCATACGCTGCCGCCGTGACCTCCACACTGTGTGATTGTGCCCCTCTTTTTGGGCCTAATACTGTCTTGCCGCCTCCATAAAGTCATTTTGCCCCCTTTCGACCTCATACCTGCCCCGCCCTGACCCCCCACAGGTATCATTGTCCACTCTTTGGCCCCAATACTTTTTTTTTGCCCCTTTCCCTAATGGCATTTTGCCACTTTCCTGACCTCATACGCGCCCCTGACCCCACACTGTGGAATTTTTGCCACTCGTGGGTTTTAAAACTGTTTTTCCGCCCCATAATGCATTGTGCCACTGCCTTTACCTCAACTGCTGCCCCTGGACCTCCACACTGTGTGGGTTTTGCCACTCTGGGCCTAAAACTGTTTGCCACCCCAGAAAGCCATTGTGCCACTGTCTGACCTCATACTGCTGCCGGGCCCTACCTCCACAAAGGGGTGATTGTGCCACTCGGGCCCTAATACTGTTTTTTTTGCCCCTAATGTCAATTTTGGCCCCCTGTCTGACCTCTACTGCTGCCCCCCCTTTACCTCCACACTTATCATTGTTCCACCTGGGGGCCAATACGTTTTGCCCCCTCCCTAATGTATTGTGGGCCCCTGCCCGACCTCATACTGTTTCCCCCGGACCTCCACACTGTGTGATTTGGGGGCCACTCTGTGGCCTAATACTGTTTTGGGCCCCCCCCAGAATGCCATTGTGCCACTGGGCTGACCTCCCTACCCGGCTGGGCCGCCGTGACCCCCCCACACTGTGTATTGTGCCCCCTGTGGCCCCAAACTGTTTTGCCGCCTCCAGAATGTATTGTGCCACTGCCTGACCTCCCTGGGTGCTGCTGCCCGTTACCTCCAACTGTGTGATTGTGCCAAATCTGGGCCTTAAAAAAAAAAAAAAAAAAAAAAAAAAAAACTGTTTTTGCCGCCCCAGAATTCATTGTGCCACTTTTTTGACGTCCCTCTGCTGTCTGCCCAAACGTCACCTCCACACTCTGTTTACCCAATTTTTTCCAACCCCGAAACTCTCAGCTTGTTTTTTTCCCCCGCTTTCGCTAGCATGACTTTTTTACAAAATTTCCCCCTTGAGTTTTTGGTCAAATTTTTTCCCTCTTAAGTTTCCCAGGGGAAATTTTTTTAGTGAAGCGATTCTAAGAGCCGGGGGCATTTATGTGCTGTCATACTAAAACCCCAACATTGTTTTGAAAAAACCAAACCAAGCTCCCCCCGCATATTTAAGCCCTGGGCCCAAAGTTCTTCAAACACCCCGGGGAAAAGGCCTTCCCCCCCGGGGACCCGGAAATAGGGTGTTTTTTAAAAAGTGATTCGTGCCGAAGTAATTTGGCCGAAACGAATTTTGTCGGAAAATTCCCCAAGGACCCAAACCCGAAATTTTTTTTAGAAATTCGGCCCTCTCTACACTCATGATTGCCCCTAACGGGGAGAAACCCGGGCTAACCGGGCATTTATCTTTTAACCATCCCCATTTTTCCTGTTCCCCAAAAACCTGCATTCTTTCTGGCTAATGAAGTGGGGTTTAAGGGAAAATTTCTCACTTTTGAAATTGGGAAGGGGGATTTAAGGGGCGGTGACACCCAGTTTTCATTTTTCAAATTTTATTTTCCTTTTAAGCCTGTTTAAGTTTTAAAAGATATGGGGAAATAACCCTTTTTTTTAATTTTACCATTTCTATTGGTGTCCTTTTCACAGTACCCCGACCACCAAACCTGCAAAAATGCCCCCTTTTCTGACCATCAGAAATTTAAAAACTCCGGGAAAAAATATTATTTTTAAAACAGGAGTTTTTTTAAAGGACATTGAGTACCACTGCTTTTTTAAAACAGCATGACCCAAAAACCAGACAAAACGCCCTTTTCACACTCCCAATAAAATTTGTAAACCAAAAAATGAAGAAAAGGTTTTATTTGGGGGGTCCCCGAAAAGACGCACCAACGCTAACAGTCGTCCGAAGCAGAATGCTTATGTGAGGGTAAGACCTTTTGGGCCCTTCCCCAAAGAAAAGTCAAGACCTGGGGACATTTGAGGGAAAATTTCCCGCCTATAAGAGTGCTTTTCCCCCCCCGTATGAAATAAGAAACATCAGGGACCCCCATTACATCCTTATGCCTAAAAAACAATGGAAATATTTTCCCAAAGGGTTTGTCAAAATAAAATCTTTGTTTAATGGGCCTTTAAAGGGGTTCAGGTTCCCTTTTTCCAAATTGGGGAGAAGTTTTTCTTCACTTGCAAAATCGGTTGACCTACAGTTCCCCCAGGTTTCCCTTTTTCCCGGCTTTCCTTTTTTTTCGTTTTACTAGTTTTGTGCGGGGGGAAACTGTTCTGCTCTTGGGTGGGGGAAGGGGCTCCATAAAAACATTTGATTTTTTTGGCAAGGGTTTTTTCCAAATTTTTCTGCTTTTACACAAATTCACACAGCATCCGTTTTTAAAATTGTAGATCCTGGGAGTAATTTTCAAGAAGCTTTTTGGTGGCATGCCTTTTTCCTATGGTTTTCCCCTACCCCTAAAGTGCATAATTCGCCCTTTTTTTGTAAATGGGGCAATATTTTGGGCAAAGGCCGAGGGGCCCCTGACTGAGTTTCCCTATTTGCACCCCGGGACCCCATTCCTTAAACCTGGGGGCCCCAAACCCCGCAGAAATGCCCTTGGGGGACCCCAGAGAAAAATTTAAATGAAGAAATTTAAAATTTTAAACCCAAAAATTTATTTTTAAAAAAACCTTTTAAAAACGCAGTCTTTTTTTCCCGCTGGGTTGACCCCAAAAGCACCAAAAAAAACCTTTTTTAACCCCTCCCCAAAAAAATTTGCCAGAAAAAAAATTTTTTTTTAAAAAAAATTTTTTGGGGAAAAGGGCCTTAAAATTTTTGGGTGTTTTTTTTTTTTTCAGCACCATGACCCCAAAAATGAAAAAATGGGCCCTTTTGGCCACTGTTGAAAATTGTACGAAGAAATGGGAAATTCGAAACCACATTTTTGGGACCCAAAGGGCAGAATTTTACAGTTTTTTGGGCAGCACCATGACCCCCCAAAAATTTTACCCAAAAAACCTCTCGGACACTTTGGGGAAAAAAATTTTAAAGAAGAAATGACGTTCAAAATCACAATTTTTTTCAATAAGGGGCCTGGATTAATTTTGCCCGGGTTTTTTTTTTTTAGAGCACACGAACCCCCCCCATTTTTACAAATTACCTCTCCCGGGCACTTTTAAAAAAAAAGTAAAGAAAGAAAAGCCTTAAAAACCAAATTTTTTTAAAAAAGGGTCGATTATACTGTTTTTTTTAAAAGAAACCCTACCCCAAAACCCTTTTACATTTCTTTAAAATTTTCATAAAAAAAAAAATTTTAATTTGAATTTGGGTTTTTTTCCAAAAAAACGTTACAATTGTTTTCTTTTACCCTTTTCTTTAAAAGCCAAACCAACAAATGACCTTTTTGGGCACTCGAAAACAAATTTTTCAGTAATAAAAGAGCATTTAAAAAAAAAAAAGATCGGCTACTAATCGATGACCTCGGCAACTGTGGCAACAACATCATTAGAGATCCACGCTTGATTCATCTTGATAAAAGTCAAATGATCCACATTCTCTGTGGAAAGCTGGACACGTTTGTCTGTTATCACTCCTCCAGCTATGCTGAAGGTCCACTCAGAGATGATGCTTACTGCTGGGCAGGATAACACCTCTATGGTGTTTTGGATACCCAGAAGTCGATTGGGTCCGGAACATGTCCAAAAACATCGGTGTTGAGACGCAGATAGTAGTGGACCATGATCTTAAGCCGGTCTCTGTTAGTCTGATTTGTGCCCTGTATTACAGGCGTTGGTGAGGTGGTAAATAAGGATTGGTAGAGGTCACCAATTAGGCTTTTGCCACAATGCCTGCTGCTGCTACGGCTACATGGCACTCTACTGCTGTCAACTTGCTGACGTTGTTCCACCGTGACATTACGTGAAGTAGACGCAACAGCTGTCTCCAGTTGATCAATGAGCATGGTCTCAAATTCCTGCATTCTACTGTCAATTTGGGATGGTGCCAGGAAAGTGCAGACTTTCACTTTGTAACAGGGATCAAGGAAAGTTGCCACCCAGTAACTGTTGTTCATTTTGATGGCCTTAATGTGTGGATCATGTTGGAGAAAATGGAACATCCAAGCACTCATGTGAGAGATGGAGCCATGATTTCCCAATTCTCGGGGTTGAGAGGCACTAAAGACATCTTCCTCGTCTTCCACCTCCGCCTCTAATCCGTGCCAACCTCTTTCCAAGACAGGGAAATTGGTACCATCGGTCTCCAGCCATGCCTCATCCTCCTCCTCCTACTCGGCTTCCTCCTCCTCAGCTTCAACACAGCCCTGACTTGTCTCAGATGATATACTCTGAGAGCTGAGGCGCCGCCTTGCACCAGCCCTGGACCCCGAACCACCGCCTAATGAAGATTGAACAAAGTTGTGAAACTGTCGGGCCTTCTTGATACGACAGAGAGAAAGGCTCTGTGTCCGTATCCGTGTCCGTCTCCTCCGTCACTGGTGGAAACTGCTGTTTCAGAGTGTCCAATACTTGTTCCAGAACTAATATCACCACAATGGTCATGCCGACAAGGGCATAGTCATCACTGTCCATTTTGGTGGCTTCTTCAAAACTCGCAAGGATGGTGTAGAGATCTTTCACCTGCCTCCACTCTCGATGGCTCAACACCTCGAGCTCCACATTGATGCTTGTCAGGCCATGAGCCATTTCATACTGCGTAATGGCATTACGCTGTTACCACAATCGCTGGAGCATGTGGTGGGTGGAATTCCAGCGTGCTGCCACGTCAACAATGAGACGTTTGACGGGGAGGCCAAGTTGATGCTGTAACACAGCCAGCAGGGCCGAAGCATGGTGCAAACGCCGGAAGTGTGAGCTCAGACCTCGAGCCTTCCTCAGCAGGCAGTCAAGACCCTGGTAGCGCTTTAGAAATTTCTGGATGACAAGGTTCATGACGTGTGCCAGGCAAGAGATGTACTCCAACCTACCGATCTTAAGGGTGGCCAGGAGATTTCGCCTGTTGTCGCACACCACCTTGCCTGGCACCAGGTTCTTGTCACCCAGCCACTGCTCGGTCTCACTGCGCAGAGCCGTCCACAGCTCTTGACCTGTATTTTGACGGTCTCCAGGACACATTAATTTCAACACGGCCTGGTTACTCTTGGCACGTGATGCTACCCGTGGAGCTTGGGTATCAGAAACCTGAACCATCCCTGCGGTTTTGAAGAGTGTGTGCCTTGCATGAGAGCCACCGTCATCACCAGAGACATCCACTGAACTCACCCAGTGAGCTGTAAGAGAGATGTAGCGGCCTTGAACGTGCTTACTAGTCCATGTATCAGTGGTCAGATGGACTTTGCTGGACACAGAAGCAGCCAACGCACAGGAGATTTTAGCTGACACAGGGCTGGCCAGGGCAGGGACGGCTTTTCGGGAAAAGAAATGCCTGCTCGGCATCTGGTATTGGGAGCAGGCAATGGCCATGACATAGCGGAACCCATCTGTGTCCACCAGGTGGAAAGACAACATTTCCAGGCTTTTGGCTTTGGGATGGTTGGGGTTAAAGCATTACTTCTGATTCCACACCTGGTACACGGAAGGCTGGCTGCTAGACTGGCCGCTGTATGGTGTGCAGGTGAAACTAGTGGACGGAGCAGGGGTAGGCTATGTCTCTGGTGGTGCTGGTGGTACTCGGACCACAGTGTGTGGCACTGGGTTGATCCTTGCTTATGCCGCTGAGGGACATGGGCAGAAGAGGAATGCTTGGTCTTGGAAGTGGCGGAGGAGGAGGAGAAGACAGAGAGTATGATAGTGGTAGGAAGACCAGGACCTGTGTGGCCTTTCTTCGCCAAGTGATTTCAATTCATTCTTTCACAGCATGTGACTATTCATGTTCGTAGTGCTTAACCACTTTAGATTCTTCCCTAATCCGGCATATGACGTCGCTGGGCGAATCTGAGGCTTCACAGGTCCTGGACCTTTTCGACGGAGATAAGCTAGTATTGGTGTTTCCATTGCCACCACTGACCATGGCTGGCGGATTAATGTCAGCGGACTTGTGCGACCGCCTTCTCCCTTTCTGAGGCTGCCCCCGTACCGACACTACCACATCATCTTCCTCCTCGTCCACTGATGAGGCGCTCGCAAGCAAATTCTGCTGAAAAGACCACGTTGGATCCGTAATGTCATTATCAACATCATCACAGATGACTTCCTCGTCCTGACATCTACATCCTGAAGCTGAGGGCTAGAAGCCAAAGGCACTGCAAGGCGTTGCCGACCGCTCGAGATTTCTGCCGACTCACCAGCTTTCTTCTGCTCTGAGGGCATCAGCGATTGGGCGTCAGAGCAGCCCAAATTATCCTCTTTGGCCTCTTGATCTTTTGAAATGCCTTGTGACCTCAACCGCATTGTGTCATCAAAGAGCTCTTCAGTACATGGATCATCCACAGTTGTCTGTACATGGGTTGACATTTGTGATTCCTTTGCTTCAGATTGGACGGATGCCGACGATGATGATGACATTTGTGGCCATGACTGGGAGGACAAGGCGGTAAAACCACTGGATGCAGGTTGCGTTAACCACTGAAGAACAGATTGGCAACGTTATTCAGTACTGAGATTCACAGGTAACCGACCCAGCGATGACAGGCCTGACCGTCCTGCAACAGACGATGTGCTCGCTTGCGTTTTGTCTGCAGCAATGGAAGGAGGGCCTTCTCTCATACCTCTAGCTCCACGTCCTGCCCCCTCTTTCCTCGCTTACCACTTGTATTTCGCTATATGTTCATAAAGATAAATATTAAAAAGGTATAGAAGATTTTTTCACAGTCTCTTATTGAAAAAATGTACTACAAAGACAGCAAGTCACAGGTGTTCTGAAATCCCTCTATTTTCCAACTGCCAACTAGGATTAGAAACAGAATTGTTTCTATCGAATATCTGTGAAATGCGGTCTTCTGGAAGAACCGTAACACCAAATCAACAATGAGCTTCCTTCAGTCCCTGAGATTTACAACCGCAAAGTAGGACTAGCAATTGACTTTTTCCGAGAGATTTTCCAAGAACTGCGGTCTTTTCTGACAACTGACAATCACAGATAGAAATAGATATTTTTGCTACAGAATATGGAATAAATGTGGTATTTTCCCACAACTGACAATCAGGAGTACAAATCGAATACACTCTATAGAACAGTGATTTCTTATGAGACATGAACTATGAACATGTCTATGATGCAGAAGTACAGCCCACAACAAAGGTCAACCCCCCTCCTATGACACTGGTGGCTGGCAACACATAAAAAAAATTGGGTGCTATTTCACTATGGCTTAAGAGGATGCATATAAGTAATAAATGCAGAACAGCACCACACAAGGAAGGGACACCCTGGACTCAGATGGTGGTGGATGGCAATGCAGAAATAAAATTGGCTGCTATGTCAGCATGGCTTGAGAGGACAAATATGAGTTATAAATGCAGAAGTGCACCCCACAAGAAAGTGACACCCTGAACTCAGAATGTGGTGGATGGCAACTCAGAAATAAAATTGGGTGCTATATTTCCCCGTGGCTTGAGCGGCGAAATATGTCTGATGCAGGATCTGCCCTGCCCCCCCCCCCCCCCCCCGAGCAGGGGTGGCCCTCCCTCCCAGAGCAGCTGTGCTGTTCAGAGCACTGGTGCTGTTTCCAAATCTCTAACTAATACTATCTATAATTCTGTAATCTTGCTGTACTCTAAGCTAACTACCCTGTCAAAGATCCTTTTCAGTTGTAAAATCGCTGGAAAAAAATCTCTCCTAGCTTTTAAGAAGGCTCAGCAGAGAGTCAGTGCTCCGTTCTGTTCGCTGTATAGAAGCTAATGGCGCCGATCAGGAAGTGCAGTGACAAAGATAAAACAAGGTCATGTGATTTCAGCCGCCAATGAGATCCCTACACACCCCACTGGTGACGTTCTTCTCCCCCCCCCCCCTTTCCCCCGTGCTCTGCGCTGATTGGCTCGCTACCAAAATTACAGGATGCACCTTAAATGGCACGATTGGAATCCGTGATGAGCGATTATTGATCAGATTTTAAGAGAAATAATCTCTTCATCGCGGAACCAAGATTTTAGTGAAAATCTGCCCGATTTCAACTTTTGGTGATTTCATCGCTCAACACTACTACTAGGGACTTGGCAAGCGGTCAATATAGGCTGTATTACTGTTACCACGCTCCTTCTTCCACACCATCTTTCACTGTGCATGGCATCATTCATCCATAATGAACAGTAAATGCATAAGGATTGATACACCAGAAAGAAGACTCCCTGGATTGTTAATGTTGATGAATGGAAACATTTTATTATCTGATCTATTACAAGGAATTCCAACTCTAATCAAATAGAAGACATGTCTGGTCCAGGTTATGTGGTTATGTCTTTTGACAGCTATGCAGATAAAACAAAACTAAACAAGACAGATCATTTCCAAAGATATCACAGCACAGAATTTTATCTCAATATTTTCAGATAAAGCAAAAAGCTGTGATATTATGATCAAGCTGAACTCTGCTACAACCGTGTATGAGATCATGTACATTTGTATTTGTTTATACACATGGATTAGTTTATGCATCTTTCTTTGGGCTATTATTCTGTATATTGGATGACCACATATAATCATATGAAATTAGGCTGTTCTGATTTATTAGTTCCTTACCCTAACCCCTTTTACAGGGATATTATCCCTACACACCCCTAATATTTTGTTTTTTTATTGATTTGTTTAGCACTTCTGGATGTTTTTAATTAATATAATAATATAAGGAGTGTTTTAGCTCATATGAGATTTAAGTGATACAATTAGAAATTTGGCTACAACTGGTTCATCTTTATACACAGTGAGTTTTCTTAAAATTTAGTCTAGACAGTCTTTAAGACACACCACATTTATCTCCTCCTGTGTGACACAATTTTGAACACCATTGTCTACTCTTAGAGCAACATGTATTAACAGGGCTGCACCAGTTTTCTGGCGTACTTTGCGCCGAAAAGCTGTTGTAGCCCCATTCTATAGATGTATGAATAGTTGCACTTCAATCTTTGGCACAATTGGCGCCGGCCGCGACACTTTGTAATGCGCCAAAGTTCATACATGTCGACCTTAGTTCGTACCATTGACTGTGCCAGAATTTTGCCATTTTGCCATTTTTGGCAGAAAAATATTTCACATCAAGACATGTCACCCTGTCTAGCAAGGTGTGAAAGTGTTTGAAAATGCTTTTTGTAGGTGGTGCAAGGTATGGAAAAGTTCTGGAGCAACTGTTATGATAAATCTGCCCCACAATTTTTGAAGGTGTTGGGTTCAGGGACAAATGTTCACTAGGCGACCCCCATTTGGTCTCTTCTTGCCAATATTTACTTCATTGACCCCTCTCTCCCCATTTCCATCCAGTTGAGGAGAACCCAGAAGGAAGCACTTTTTAAAGCTTTGTTTTCTTTGAAATGCTGCAGCATTTCAGAATAAAATGTAGCTCTTTGTATTGTGAGAAGTTTGTTGGTGTTCTAGCTTGCCTATGGTTAGGGCAGCATGAATCTGCTGACAAATTCCTTTTAAAACATTATTTAAACAAATATCACTTCTCACCAAAAGTAAACTGAACAAAGGTACAAAAAAGGTTTAAACAGTAACATCTTTTATTAGAATTGTAGCACCACCTAGTGGTTCACTTCGGCTATAACTGTTTAATCAACATATTTAATGCATTATCAAACATTAGATTGTAATATACCTTTATTTTTAATGCTGGCAAATAAGTCAGAATGCTGTTAATAAATGCTTTAAATAATGTAGATATTCTACTTCAGCACAGTAAAAAAACCTTATTTATCAAATCATACAGTGTTTATTGATGCTGAATGCAGCATTCAGTATTGTAATCCTCCTGAGCATTTTATCACATTCAGTTTAAAGTTGCTATGACTTACTGTGCACAACAATTAGTTCTATGTTGGCTATGGTTAATTTAATCTATTGTTAACAAAAAAAATAATAGAAGTCACTAAAAGCACATTAGAGCCAATTTTGTAAAAATCAGTATGTTCTTACAAACTCTATGCAGATATTGTCCTTGGTCATATTCAGACCCAGAGCTACAAGGCAATAGTGCTTACTATTAATCCACCATGCTACTATTCAGACCAGCCAGTACTGAATTCGCTAAAGGGGTTTTCTAACTTAAAAGTAAAAAAGCTGCATCTCCATAAAAGAAAACCATGGAAAATATGTGTACACAGTGGGTTCCAAAAGTTTACATAGCTTTGACCTGTTCCTCATTTTTAAACATGACAGCCACAAACTTAAGTGTATTGTATTGATATTTTATGTGACAGTATTTGTGAAGTGTAAAGAAAATGATGCGTGCTTTTCAAAATGTTTGCAAATTAAAAAAGTAAAATGTTTGCCATGCATACAGTGAAGGAGATAATAATTTGATCCCTTGCTGATTTTGTAAGTTTACCCACTGACAAAGACATGAGCAGTCTACACTCACCGGCCACTTTATTAGGTACACCATGCTAGTAACGGGTTGGACCCCCTGGATTGAGATCTGGTGACTGTGGAGCCATTTGAGTACAGTGAAAAATTGTCATGTTCAAGAAACCAGTTCTGAGATGATTTCCCGCTTTATGACATGGCGCATTATCCTGCTGAAGTAGCCATCAGATGTTGGGTACATTGTGGTCATAAAGGATGGACATGGTCAGCAACAATACTCAGGTAGGCTGTGGTGTTGCAACGATGCTCAATTGGTACCAAGGGCCCAAAGAGGGGGCCAAGAAAATATTCCCCACACCATACACCACCACCACCAGCCTGAACCGTTGATTAAAAAGGCAGATGGATCCCCTGCTTTCATGTTGTTGACGCCAAATTCTGAACCTACCATCCGAAAAGTCGCAGCAGAAATCGAGACTCATCAGACCCGGCAACGTTTTTTTTTCCAATCTTCTACAGTCCAATTTCGATGAGCTTGGGCAAATTGGGCCTCAGTTTCCTGTTCTTAGCTGAAAGGAGTTGCACCCGGTGTGGTCTTCTGCTGCTGTAGCCCATCTGCCTCAAAAATTCGCCGTACTGTGCGTTCAGAGATGCTCTTCTGCCTACCTTGGTTGTAACGGGTGCCTTTCTATCAGCTCGAACCAGTCTGCCCATTCTCCTTTGACCTCTGGCATCAACAAGGCATTTCCGCCCACAGGACTGCCGGTCACTGGATGTTTTTTCTTTTTCGGACCATTCACTGTAAACCCTAGAGATGGTTGTGCGTGAAAATCCCAGGAGATCAGCAGTTTCTGAAATACTCAGACCAGCCCTTCTGGCACCAACAACCATGCCACGTTCAAATTCACTCAAATCACCTTTCTTCCCCATACTGATGCTCGGTTTGAACTGCAGGAGATTGTCTTGACCATGTCTACATGCCTAAATGCACTGAGTTGCCGCCATGTGATTGGCTGATTAGAAATTAAGTGTTAACGAGCAGTTGGACAGGTGTACCTAATAAAGTGGCCGGTGAGTGTATAATTTTAAGGGTAGCTTAATTTTAACATTGAGAGACAGAATATCAAAAATAAAATCCAGGAAATCACATTATATAAATTATAGAAAATTAATTTGCATTTTGCTGAGAGAAATAAATATTTGATCCCCTAACAACCATTTAGAGCTCTGGCTCCTACAGACCAGTTAGACGCTGTAAGATATGCATAAATGTGAATAATCTGTAAATGTGATTTATGAGGAATTGTGTATATTAAACTTACTGTATCGTTAATTGTAAATGGAGAATTTATAAGTATCACTGACTGGCCTAGAAATGGTTTGTATAGTGTATTACAAGTGATTAAATCAAGCAGGATGTACACAGAAGGGTTATTGGCTTAAACAATTGGAGTGATCAAAGGCCTTGACATGACACAGAAGGCTTATTTCCTTTAGAACAAATTTTGCCAGGTAAATAGGATGCAATCAGGAGAGTTAATTGATGAAGAGTGCCATACCCCATTTGCATGTGTCTACTGGATAATTTGCCCACAGGGGCAAAAGATCTTAACAGGATAGACACAATAACATAGTAGTGTTTATTGCCCCAGGATTGATCACAGGAGATATATCAGGATGAACACACACTTATCATAGAAGTGTTTATTACCCCAAAACTGATCAAAGGAGAGAGATTGTTTCATCTTAATGGTGGGAAAATTGAGATCAGAAGGAAAAAATGAGATAAATATCCAGAGTTAGATGACTGGAGGGAAGCACTCTTGGAGGGACTGTTAGGAACAGTCTTGGAAGGAGAGTGTTTTAGGAATCTCTCAGACAGGACCGTTTTCAGATTGATAGATATACTCATAGATCTCCATATATGAAATTATTGTTGTTGTTTGTTTCACAGTTTGTGATATAATTGTTTGCAATTTCTGTGCTGGTTACTGTGTTTTTCCCAGGGTGTTTTGTACAGGTGTTGATGTTAGGGTTAATATATATATGTTTTTCCCTGTACTTGATTTATGATTTATAACCTTGTGTGGTCTATGATTTTAATGTTTTTACCCCATTGTACCCCATTTAATTCTGGATAATACATAATCTCTTTTTAATACATTTGTTTTTGTTGTGCTTTTACTTTGCTGACCGTCCCCTGAGAATCTAGGTGGGAATATTGTTGTTGTTCAATATTAGTATTCTTGAATATTAATATTGTTAATAATAATTAATATTTCTTACAACATAGCGAGCCCCAGGTAGGAGGTTATGAGTGCAATTGCGGGGTACATTTGTTTGTGTAGATATTGTATAGTGTGTTATTTTGAATTTTGGTTGTTATTTGTTGTTGTGTAAAATTCAACATGGAGTGCTTCTTGAAAAAGATTGCTAAAGTAAAGGATACGAATAAGCTTGTAACCATGATGGAGGGATCTAATGATCAATGGCTACAAGTTAAGAATTTTGTATATCAGGCTATTGCAACTAAAAAGTTGTCCAAGTCTGAAGAAAAATGCGATGTGCTTTTTTCTGTCCCAAAAATTCTTAAGAGGGGTTTTAAAAAAACCTAAAAGGGCAAAAAACGGATTTTCAAAAAAAGTAAAATTTCCCTTTGGGATGTGTTGTATGGGGGACCTGCAGGGCAGAAAAGAGGGCAAAGAGGGGCAGATACATTTTTTTTAAAAAAAGAGCGGGGACCATTTTTAAAAATTTTTCTGTTTAAAACAAGGTTTTCTTTGTCGGTTAGCAAAAAATAGTAAGGGCAGGGAAAAAAATTTTTTGAAGTTTGGAAAGTTGAGCCGTTCAGGGGCGCGGCAGGGGGGGGGCCCGGGGGGGGGGGGGGGGGGGGGGGGGGGGGGCCAAAACGGGCCATCACCCCCATGGAGGATGGGTTGGGAGTTTTTTTAAAGGGAAGAAAACAAAAGAGGTTTCAACTGTCCCAAATGATAGTGCGTGCAGCGCATTTCTCCACCATTAATTGTTGCTTAGAAGAATTACAGTTAAGGCCCGTTCAGCACTTGAATTGAAATGCAAAGCGATAACTGCTTTCGTGTGCTCGTTCTGGCAGTTCAGGTAGCCAAATATTGTCCATTGCTTTCTATGGAGGGAAACAGAGGTGAAGTCAATAATGTGAAATGCTTAGTTAGCATGTGGACAATGGGAAGGGTCACATGGCAAATGTCTGCCAGACACAAGAACTAAATGTGTTTGAAAGTTTGCTTTTCACTGTGGCAGAGCCGGCCATATTTCTCCATCAGTTTCCAATTAAAGAGTAGAGTAAGGACCGGTAATACCACGCAGGGTGGCTACCACTATTGTCCGTATAGCTGCATTATCTATTATCGACAAAGTTTGAAATCGGCCACTGAGTTTTTATGTTGATGCGAATAATTATTTATTAGATCATGCCCGATATCGATTATAGAGTTAAAGAGTCTGTTCTGTCGACATGACTATCATCTATTAAAGATGCTGATCGCCTCGGCGCATTTTAGGTGCTGCCAGTTTCAGTTTGGTCGCAGCAAATCAAGGTGTTATCAGAATAGAGCAGGTTGAAGATGTGTCGTGCGACGTCATGATTAGCTGATGTGTTTGTTATGTATGGTTCGCGATTGGCTGGAAAAAAACTTCACATGATTTTAGCATGAAACGAGGCCTTCTTGTCATGTTCGCCGATCTGCTGATCGCTCATCAAGTCCCGTGCGTCTTCGAGAGCTAGTTATGGACGTGCAGCTTTGCACACTGTGTCAAACAGCTCAAGCGAAAATTATTCTATTTTCCTTCACAGCATAAGAAGCCTCATATCTGTTTAGTTTTGCTGATCCTTACAACTGTAAGTTATGATTTAGAGATTGAATGATTTTATGTAGTAGGTTTGAGAATTTGTTGAAAGGTGCTATGCTACCGCGTATGCTCAAAGTCACGGGGGGGAGGGGGGGGGCGCGAGCTTGAACAAAGAAATGTCTCTATAAAATGAATTACTGGATTATAGTTCACAAGACTTAGGAGACACATGTGTGAATCCTCGCGGAGTCTTTTTTATATTTAGGGGAGGCACCTTTGCGCTAGATTTTCCGGCGTGTGGGGGTGAATTCTGCGCCTGATTGTAGGTTGCGGCGGGCTAACGCTCATACATACAATGTCGAGAACGTCACGCTCGCCCTGTGTTTTAGGCGCAGTGCAGGGTCCGAGGCGCAGTGCGGGGACTGCGGCTAGGATTCATGCGCCGGAGGTAGTCTGACAGGTCATACAATGCGGGAAAGTCCCGCCGCCGCCTCGTCCAGTGTGTGTGGGGCACAGTGAGTGGGGACATGTGGCGCACGGAGTCGGACTTAGGCGCCGCCTAACAGGGCTGTGCCGAAAAACTTGTTCCGGGAATGCGAGACAGGCTGGGGCGGCCTGTAAGAAAGTTTCATTCCAGATGTCGGTGCGGGTATGAATCAAAAATCGCCTTTAAAAAGGCGTTTCAACATTCTCAGGAAAAGAGCTGAAACATAAAAAATATTAAATACATAAAACAAAATCACTTTCCAATATCCTAATTCAAGAATTAGGGATATTGTGAAAATTGCGGGAAATCAGTATTCAAATCAGAAAGCATAATTCTTTGATTGCGTTGGCATAAAACCGGCCAATCAGAAATTGGAGCGACAGTGAACCTTTAAAACCTTGGGAGTTTGACAATCAGATATCCGGCGGGATAGTACAAATACCATAAAAATGCTGAAAAAGAGTGATTGGTTAAACTACCGGGGACTTAGGCTAGCTACAGCCAATCAGATAGGGCAGGCGGACAGAGACCCATTCTTGCCTTATGCGAGGAATTATTGACCAATCCGAATATGGAGCGAATAAGGACCCATTCTAGTCTATGGAGAAGTTTAGACCAATCGAATCACGGGGGATAAATTCAAAAGAAGTAAAAAAGACTGAAAAAAGCTGATTGGCTGAGCTAGCTGGGTGCTTGCCTATCCCAGCCAAATCAGAGCTGCGAGCTACTTTCCCATTATAGTCTATGGAGAGATGGGCGCACTGAACACCCCCCCCCACCCCCCCTTCGGCACTCAGCGCGTGCGGCATGAAGTATTAATCAAAAAAAATTATTTTTTTATTAAATGTAAAAACAATTATAGATAAAGCGAGCCGAACCCTTCTTTACAAAATAAATCAGTTAAACCCGAAACAACGCGTTTGTCGCGAGACCGGCGCTACATAGGGAATTGCATTAGAGAAGAATTCGCCGGAAATACAGTACATTCAAATTGCCTTTAAGCTATTCTCTTTAGTCGGCATAAAACAGCCAATCAGAATAGGAGCGACAATGTCCCACTCTAACCTTTGGAAGGAGATTTGGACCAATCAGCCATAGGAGCGACAATGTCCATTACTCATTCCTATGGATAAGAAATAATTCGACCAACCATATTCAAAGGCGGGCAGTTCAAAAGACAGTAAAAATGCAGAAACGAGCTGATTGGTTGAAGCGGCGGGGGCTCGTCCAGCTTATGCCAATCAGAGCGAGAGCTACTTTCTCATAAGAGTTCTATGGGGAAAAGAAATTCTCGAGCGCCTCTTGTTATTTGCTAGTTAAAAGAGCGCGTTATTTGGACCAATTGGAGAGCGAGAGACGCTCCTATGGGTTTTTTCTAATGCAATTCATAAATAAAACTGTACATGGCGAAATCAAATTATAAACACTACAGAAGTTGTCCCGATCGTGTATATTTATATGAATACATATTATGGGGGTAACGAAAAAATAAATATTAATCAATAACAATCATGGTTTATTTTCTTTATGTTCGTTAGCCAATTATCAATAGTATGGGGTGCAACGAAAATAACAGAATATAAAACATGATTTTATTGAATTAATATTTTTTTTTCGTTACCTCCATATTATCATTCATTTTATGTACACAAGCGGGGACCACTCTGTAGTGTATAATTTGATTTCGGCCCCCCCCCATTGTACAGTTTTATTTCAGATTGCATTAGAATAACCCATAGGAGCGTTGCTCGCTCTCCCTTGTCCAAATAACGGCGCCTTTTAAATTAGCACAATCACAGAGCTCGCTCTGAATTTCTTTCCCCCATAGAACTCTATGAGAAAGTAGCTCGCGCTCTGATTGGCTCAAGCTGGACGAGAGGCCCCCGCCGCTTCAACCAATCAGCTCGTTTCTGCATTTTTACTGTATTTGAACTGTCCCGCTTTGATTTGATTGGTCAATTCTCTCCATAGGGATTATAATGGGACAATTGTCGCTCCATTTTGATTGGTCAAATCTCCTCCATAGGGTTATAATGGGACATTGTCAGCACCTTATTCTGAATTGGTGGTTTATGCCCGACCAATTAGAAATAGCCTTTATACAATTTGAATTACGTGTATTTCCCGGAGATTTCTCTCTATTGCAAATTCCCTATGTAGTGCCGGTCTCGGCGGACAATCGCGTTGTTCGGGTTTTTTAACTGCTTTAGTTTTTAAAAGAAGGGTTCGGATCCTTTAATATGATAATGTTTGGACACTTAATAAAAAAAAAAATTTTGATTTAATACTTCATGTCCGACACGAGCGATGGAGTGCCGAGATTTCAGTGCGCCCATCTCTCCATAGACTATAATGGGAGACGTTAGCTCGCGCTCTGATTGGCTGGGATAGCCAAGCCCCGCTTAGCTCAGCCCAATAGCCTCATTTTCTGTCTTTTTACTGTATTTTGAATTAATCCCCCGCCGTGGGGATTCTGATTGGTCTAACTTCTCCCTTAGGACTAGAAAATGGGTCTTTGTTGCTCCTATTCTGATTGGGCCGAGCTAGCCAAGCCCCCGCTTGCTCAGCCATCAGCTCTTTTCAGTCTTTTACTGTATTTTGAATTATCCCGCCGCTGGATTTTTCTGATTGGTATAGACTTCTCCATAGGTTTTAATGGTTCACTGTCGATCCTATTTAGATTGGCTGGTTTATGCCGACCAATGAGAATAGCGGTTTCAGAATTTGAATTACTGTATTTCCCCAGGGGCAATTTCCAATATCATAATCTTGATTTGCGGCGTTCTAGAGTTTGGAAAGTGTTTTTTTTTTTTTTTATTATGTTTAATTTTTACGTTCAGTCTTTTCTGACAACTGTTTTCCGCCTTATAAAGGCGATTTTTGCTTCGGAATCATACTCCTGCTGCACGGTGGAGCGCAGACTTTCTGTAGCGACTATCTTCGATCCGCTCCTCGCATGTTCCGATCCTGCTTCAATTTGACCTCGTCGGAGGTTTTAGACCAAAAAAAACCTGGTCTGCCTGTCGGAGCTGCCGAGAGCTGCACTGCGCCTCGCTTTCCGACTCTCAATCGTACATGCCCTCGGAGTTTTCGAGGCGAAGCGTTCCAGCCACCGATACGCTACCCCGGACCACACGCGCCCACTGCCGCCCCTCATGCGGGGCGCAGCTGAAAGTGGCGAACACGCGCCTAACATTGAACCCCTGCGGTCCGACCACGGGGGATTCGGGGACGGGGAGGCGCAGTATTCGCCAGAAAACAGGCGAAAAAGCCCGTTCATAACATGTCGCCCTTAGTGTAGACATTGCACTGCAAATACGCTTTATTATTAACGTTTTCTATTGAAATATTTCCTGGATATTGGGCAGCCTGAACTTATATCAGGGATACACATCTTTTCTAGTAAACGTGCAGGTCTCTTTGTTAGGTGCCAAAAAACTGCCACTTTAATTATCAGTATACAATTCAGATGGGTTTCATTTTCAATTTTTGCTCCATTCCACCTTTGTTGTTTTTTTTTTTTTTTTTTTTTAATTTATCACCTTGCAGTTAAATTATAATACAGCAATTTTTGTAGTCAGCACAGGTTGATAGGTGCCAAAAAATACCTTTATTTATCCGACTACATTTACGATAAGGGTTTTTTGACTTTTGGCGCTCTACAGCTTGTTCATTGAGGCACCTTGCACTTAATGTGGAATACAGCAATTTCTGTAGTAACCACAGGTGACATTGAAAGGTGCCCAAACAATACCTTGTATTATCCGAATTCATTTCAGATCGTGTTTCTTTCACTTTGGCGCAGGCCGCTTTGTTGATAGATCTACTTTTGCAGTTAAATTTGAATACAGCAATTTTGGTAGTCAACCACAGGTGAATTAGAATAGGTGCCAACAATACCTTGTATTATCCGAATACATTTCAGATAACGTGTTTTTTCAGTTTGGCGCAGGGCAGATTTGTTGATAGATATACTTTGCAGTTTAATTTTCAATTCCAGCAATTTTGTTTTGATTTATGAGGGATTTGAGAATAGTGTGATTTGCCGTCTTTGAATAAGAGACTTTCCAAAAACTCTTCCATACCTTCGCAAATTTTTATATTTCTGAAAATGGAGCGTAATTCAGGTGGTAAGCGAGCAAGAGGGGGGTAGGACATGGAGGTAGATGTACGAGAGAAGTGCTCCTTCCATTGCTGGCGACACACGAATGCCAGCGGATCATCAGTTGCAGGACCATCAGGGCCTGTCATCACTAGGTTCAGGGCCATGTTAATCTCAGTAACGAAAGCGTCGCCAATCTGTCCTTCAGTGGGTTTTATGCAACCTTGCATCCAGCAGTCTTACTCCTCGTACTCCCAGTCACGGCACACAAATGTCGTCATCAGGCATCACCAGCATCAGTCCAACATGAAGCAGCCCAAATGTCAACTCGTGTACCCAACCACTGTGGATAATCCATTCTTCCTGAAGACCTTTGATTCACAAAATGCGGATGGGGTCAGAAGGCAGGTTAAAAGTTCAAGAGGCCAAAGAGGACGATTTTCTCTGCTCTGACGCCCAGTTACTGATGCCATCAGAGGAGGAGAAGGAAGCCGGTCAATCGGCAAAAATCCCGGGCGGTCGGCAACGCCTTGCAGTCCCTCTTGCTTGTAGCCCGCAGCTCCTGGATGCAGAATGTCAGGACGACGAAGTCACCTGTGTTGATGATGATGATGACGACATTGCGGATCCAACGTGGTCTTTTCAGCAGAATTTGCTTGCGAGCACTTCATCACTGGACGAGGAGGAAGACAATGGGGTAGTGTCAGTACGGGTTCCGCCTGAAAAAGGGAGAGGGCGGTCGCAGAAGACCGCTGATATGATTCCGCCAGCCACGGTCAGCACAAACCCCGCTCCTCGCTTATCGCCGTCAAAAAGGTCCAGGACCTCTCAAGCCTGGGCCTTCTTTGAGCAAGCCTCTGATTCACCCAGCGATGTCATATGCCACCTTTGCCGTAAACGCATAAGTAGAGGCAAGAACCTTAGGTGGTTAACCACCACCAACATGTCTAGTCACATGCAGCGAATGCATGAGTTGAAATGGAGGCAACACTTGGCCAAAAAAGGCCAGACCGACGCCGGGCCTCCAACCACTGTCACACCCTCTGTCTCCACCTCCTCCTCCGCCACCACCAAGCGTTCCTCAGCTGCCCATGTCTCTCAGAGTCATGATCAGGGATCAGCCTCTGCTTCAGCCTCCACCGTCGCTCGAGTACCGCCAGCACCACCAGAGACCCATCCTACCCCTTCTCCTTCCGCCAGTTTGATGACCTGCACGCCGTACAGCGGCCAGTCTAGCAGCCAGCCTTCTGTCTTCCAGGTTTGGGAGCAGAAGAAACACTTTAACCCAAACCATCCCAAAGCCAAAAGCCTGTATGTCGGCATTGCCAGGCTTTTGGCCTTGGAAATGTTGCCTTTCCGTCTGGTGGACACAGATGGGTTCCGCCACGTTATGGCCCTTGCCTGCCCCCCAATACCAGATGCCACGCAGGCATTTCTTTGCCAGAAAAGCCGCCCCTGCCCGGGCCCAGCCACGTGTCATCTAAAATTTCAAGCGCGTTGTCTGCATCTGTGGCCGGAAAAGTCCATCTGACCACCGACACATGGACTAGTAAAGCAGGGCCCAAAGGCCGCTATATCTCTTTAAACAGCTCACTGGGGGGAGCTGGGTGGAGGTTTTCGGGGGGGACGGTGGCTTTTCAGGCTCGGCGCAGGGCTTTAAAACGCAGGGATGGTGCAGGGTTTTTTTCCCCCAAGGTCCTCTGGTGGGCATCACGTGCCCAGAGAAACCAGGGCCGTTTTTGAAATTAATTGTCTTGGAACCGTCCCCACACAGGTGAGGAGCTGTGGACGGCTCTCCGCAACGAGACCGAGCGCAGGGTGGGTGGAAACAACATTTTGAAAGGCCAGGTGGTGTGGGATAACGGGCGAAATCTGCTGGCCCCCCTTAAGATCGGTAGCTGAGCACATCCCTTGCCTGGAAATTTCATAAAACCTTGTCGTCCAGAAATTTCTAAAGAGCTACCCGGGTCTGGACTGCCTGTGAGGAAGACCGAAGTCTAAGGGTTTGCACTTCCGCCGTTCGCACCCTTGCTTCGTCCCGCCTGGCTGCGTTGCAGCGTCAGCTCGGCCTCCCCGTCAACCGTCTCATTGTTGACGTGGCAACACGCTGGAATTCCACCCTCCACATGCTCCAGCGATTGTGGCAGCAGCGCAATGCCATTACGCAGTACGAAGTGACACATGGCCTGACAAGCAGCTGCGGACCTCGGGGTGTTGAGCCACCGAGAGCGGAGGCAGGTGAAAGAGTTTTGCACCATCCTTGCCAGTTTTGAAGAAGCCACCAAAATGGTCAGTGCGGACAATGCCCTTGTCAGCATGGCATTGTGGTGATCTTAGTTTTGAACGACGTTGGACACTCTGAAACAACAGGTCCCGCCAGCGACAGAGGAGGAGACGGACACAGATGCGGACACGGAGCCTTTCTCTCCATCAAATCCACAAGGGCCGACAGTTTCACAATTTTATCGGTCTTCATTAGGCAGTGGTATGGGGTCCAGGGCTAGTTGCAAGGGGCGCATCACTCTCAGGGTGCATCATCTCAGGGGAAGTCAGGGCTGTGTAGAAGCTGTACCGGAGGCCGCGGAGGAGGAGGAGGAGGAGGGATTCCTAGACACCGACGTTACCGACATCCCTGCCTTGGAAAGAGGTTGGCGCGAATTTGAGGCGGAGGAGGAAGATGACGAAGATCAGTTTGCTAGTGCCCCTCGGGCCCAGAGGCTTGGGGAAATCAAGGCTCCATCTCTCACATGAGTGTTGGATGCTCCATTTCCTCCAACATGATCCTCGCATTCAGGCCATCAAAATGAAGAAGGAGTACTGGGGGGCCACCCTCCTGGGATCCCCGGTACAAAACAAAACTCAGCACTTTCCTTCCACCCAAATAGAGAGTAAAATGCAGGAAATGGAGACCTTGCTGATTGATCAACTGGAGACATCTGTTGCATCTGCTTCACCTTCCCCAAATGTCACGGTGGAACAACATCAGCAACGTGAAGCAGTAGAGTGCCAAGTAGCCGTAGCGGCAGCAGCAGCAGCAGGCAAGGTGGCAGAAGCCTAATGGGTGACCTCTGGCAATCTTTATTTACCACCTCACCACACATCCAACACACAGAGACCAGCTTAAGATCATGGTGCACGACTATCTGCGTCTCAACACCGATGTTTTTGTATTTGTTCCGGACCCAAGAGACTTCTGGGTATCCAAAATGGACGAATGGCCCGAGCTCGCTCGCCACGCCATAGAGGTGTTGTCCTGCCCAGCAGCCAGCGTCATATCTGAGCGGACCTTCAGCACAGCTGGAGGAGTCATTACAGACAAACGCATCCGGCTTTCCACAGATAATGTGGATCGTTTGACTTTCATCAAGATGAATCAGGCATGGATCTCTGATGATGTTGTGGCCCCAATTGCCGAGGTCACCGATTAGTTGCCAGTCTACTTCACATTCCTCTTCAAACAGAAATGGTCCTCTTGAAAAACTTTTTTTTTCATGTTGCTGTGAGATACAGCAATAATCATGGTCCTTTGGAACAGAAATGTGGCTTTTAAGTAGCATTTCTCCCTCACAATTTTTAATAGTGGCTGAGAATTCATATTTATAATTTTTTGGGGTCATGTAGCTGTGAGATATAGAAATAATCATGGTCCTTTGGAACAGAAATGTGGCTTCTAAGTGGCATTTCTCCCTCACAATTTTTAACAGTGGCTGAGAAGTCATTTTTATAATTTTTTTGGTCATGCTGTTTTGAAATGCAGCAATACTACAGGTCCTGTTATAAAAAAAAAATGTTGTTTCTAACAGACATTTGTTCTTCACAATTGTCCAAAGTGGCTCAAGGGTCATGCTTTTAATTTTTGGGGGCATTTTGCTGTGACATGCAGCTATACTAAAGGTCCTAGTATAAAAAAAATTTTGTTTCTAACAGACATTTGATCTTCACAATAGTCAAGAGTGGCTCAAGGGTGATGGTGCGGGCAGAAACAGGAATAGGTAGGACACTGTTAATGGAAACATATTGCAAAATGACTTGTTTTTGCAAGATCTTTAACATAGCTATCAATCCCTGCATTGAGACAACCCATTTAATACAATTAAAAAGAGAAACAAAGACATGGTGGGATTCCATCCTATTTTAAAAATGTGTTTTCTAAAATTAAACTACTAAAAAACTTGCATGTACAAAATAGCTGGTAAAAAAATTCCTCTGAATTGTACAAGGGAGGTACAGGAAAACTTGACCAGATATAGGTTATTCAGAGGACATGGAGTATGGAGCACGGACAGAGAACAAAGTACAGAGACAATTTCCTCCAGCACGTTGAGTAAAATGAGAAAAAGAATGCCAAGAAAAAGGGCACCTGGGTGGAACAGGAGCGTTAACCACCAGTATTTCCAAGTGAAGCTCAATTGGTCCGCACTCATACGGAGGGGCAAGCGCTACCCAGGAGAGGGACAGTATATGTCCAGTGAAACTAAAATGGTGGTTGAAAGACTCCTTTTTCCGGCACTTTTTAATCTGGGGTCATGCAGGTTTGGGGCTCATGCTGTGGCCCAGGACAGGTATAGTCAATGTCCAGTGAAACTAAAATGGTGGTTGAAAGACTCCTTTTCCGGCACTTTTTAAATGTGGGGGTCATGCAGGTTTGGGGCTCATGCTGTGGCCCAGGACAGGTATAGTCAATGTCCAGTGAAACTAAAATGGTGGTTGAAAGACTCCTTTTTCTGGCACTTTTTAATCTGGGGTCATGCAGGTTTGGGGCTCATGCTGTGGCCCAGGACAGGGATAGTCTATGTCCAGTGAAACTAAAATGGTGGGTGAAAGACTCCTTTTTCCGGCCACTTTTTAATCTGGGGGTCATGCAGGTTTGGGGCTCATGCTGCGTTCCAGGACAGGGATATTCAATGTCCAGTTCAAGTAAAATGATGGTTCAAATCATACTGCCTTCTGGCACTTTTTAATTTGTGGGTCATGCAGGTTTAAGGCTCATGCTGTGGTGCAAGACAGGGATAGTGAATGGTGTGTGATTTTTTTCTGTGGCTTTTATAACCTAAGTGTGTTGCCTAAGATGTAGCACGTATCCATTTGACTGTTGTGGATGTTAATTCCAGCTTCTCCAGCCCTGTTTGGGTGTAAGAATGAAGGTGTTGTTGATCTACCATAGACTGTTATGGTCATCGATCATAATCTAACATCGACTATCGAATATCTTGTCGATGATGGTCGACTATCGACCATCGACCGATGTCGATGGCCAACGTAATCGCTCAACACTATGGACCACAAATAAAAGAAAGAGAGAGAGTAAATTCTTTCACAAGGTGGGGATTTAGAGAAGGTCAAAATGGCTACCGGAAGTATTCCCACTGGGTCCCATATCATGTGGTTCAGTCCCAAAATGAGAAACAGGAAACTCAAGGAAAATGGCTGCCATTATCATGTGAAGGTGAAAAAGCTGCATATTGTGTTAAAGAAGGAGACAAGGCGTCTTCCTGTGTGAACCTCTCATAGAGGAGGTTCTGTGTTTACTAATGGTTTAAGTTTTGTGTTTCAGAAAAGTAACGGAGGATCCTGTCTATATAACTTTATTTTTCCTTGCAGGAATAGAGGACCTTAACAACATTGTTGTATTTTTTTTTTAAGGGGAAGCCTCTAAAATTTAATGCTGTGCAGTCAGGTGGACCAAATTCTAAATTGAGTTTTCTTCTTTTGTTTTGTTTTTATTTTTTCAAATGCCTGAACTGTTAACTGGTGGTGCATACATTACCAGCAGAATAGGAAAGTTGCTATTGTGTGGCAAATGTATAGGTGAGGATCTCACCATTGTTTTGCAAACAGTCACACCTCTCTGTGAATGTATTGTAGTGGACTGGGAGCAAACAACAGTCTCATTTACATTCTGGTGTGCAAATGTTTGCAACCTTTTGCTAGAGTTTTTGCATTTGTCTCAATGGTAACAAGTTTAAATTATATTTTTAACAGATTGTTTTCTCCTTAATGGCCACAACTGCATCAAGTGGCACATTAAGCAGCACACAGTCTGAGTTTTTAATTTTTGCTTTTTTTATCTTATATGTGTGTTTGTCCCAATAAAGATATATAATTGTCTGGTTGTCTGTCTATAGTTCACTCAAGAGCTATAGTCATATTGTTTGTTTATGAAGTGACAATTTGTACATGGTAGTATACAACGCATCCAGGTCTCACATACTTTTTGAGTTTTTTTAAATTACACATGGTCTTTACAGAAAGCAATACTGTCTTTTAAAAACTTGTTTGTGTCCTTATAGTCAAACTTGGAGTTGATTTAGAGGTGCTGAGACATAGGTGAAATTGCCAACCCCAGTAATTGGCTGGAGGTAATAATACCCTAATTTGGGGTTAGTAAAATCTTAGTTCCTGAAGCCACTGGTAACTAGTGATCTATCACACCAACTTTGTGTTTGTGTTACATGTGAATGTATTTACATTTCTGCTATGATGTGAAAAGTGACTTTTGCAGCAGCAGCTCATCAGTGGGCAACAAACTGTCCTGAAATAGTGTTTTCTGTTATGGAATAAAGACTGTGTATCCAATTAAACGGTGTTGGAGGCATCTATTGGAAGAATGAGCACAGAATCCAAGCAGATGACAGAGGAGGACTACAGTCTCAGAACCGGCAAAGGAGCCACAGACATCTGAGAGCCCAGAGACTACAGCAGGAGCCTGCAGCATGGAAAGAATCACCAAGGAATTGAAAAGCAGATATGGACTTTGGTGTGTTTGTGTCAAATAAAAGAAAAACTTGTTTGTGTGGTGTGAGGTCTATAACGTGGCTAAGGAGCAAATAAGATACATAGAGATGTCTGTGAATATAGTAATAGGTGCAAATTTAACTTCACAGAACATGATATTATTGATGGTTGACAGCTCAAATTTGTCTCAGCAAATCTAATGTCCAACTGAAGGTAAGAGCACCGCCCCCTCAAGGGACACACCCCCATGGCTAATATGTCACCATACTCTTTAAATTGGTTTAGAGGGCTCTTTCCTTTAAGAGTCATTTGCCCTCTAGGTGGGGATCTTTAAGAAATACAGATTTTTGAAAAATGAAATACTTATGAGGTATAGTTTGGTATAATGTATATAAAGGTATCTCAATTGTACAATCCAAGATGGAGGCTCCTGAATGAGTAACACATGGACAGAGAGTCAGTTTAAACTGGTTTTGAAATGTACCTGATGTCATTCATGTGTTAATTAAGGTAATACAATAGGTAACTGCCTCTGCTGGGATGCCAGATGAATGGGGGATGCAACACTAAAGGTCCTGAGGCCTATGGGTAATGGGGACAGATATTGTCTTGGTCTTGGGGTATAAAAGACAGGAGCATGCGGCTTTTTGTCTCTTGGTCTTGGGAGGAAGTCAGCAGACACATGGGACACATGGCTTTGCACTGCACAGGGGTGAAGGCCTGGATGGTAATATAACATTGTATTTTGTTATATGTTGTATAATTTGTAACTGTCATTGATAATTGGTTGTGTAGTGTTTATGTAACATTGGTTGTTTCCCTTCTTTTTGTTCCTGTAAATCTCCATACTCTTTAATAACCATAAATCAATATCATATACTATACAATATACGTTTTTTTATGCTTACATTTGCGTCTTTCGTTTATTGCACCTAACCTTTCGAATCTAACCCAGTAAGAGGGTGATTGTATATATACAGTATATGTTTGTATGGATACATATTTATTTATGATATTTATATGAATATATATGTATATGATACAGGGAATTTCTTACAACGCTAATAAGCAACTCGTTACCTGCATTAAAGACAACTGTCTTAAATAGTCACCTTTATAAAAGACTCCTGTCCACAGACTCAATTGATCAGTCAGTCTCTAACCTCTACAACATGGGCAAGACCAAAGAGCTTTTTAAGGATGTCAGGGACAAGATCATAGACCACTGTCAGTTCTCTATCTATAAAACAATAAAACTTAACTTTTATTATGTATAACTCTTAACCTCTATACACACGATTTAAAAACCTGATTTCTTACCTCACCATTTAACCCTTTCTACTTCTGAAGGAAGGAATAGCTCCTTTTCTATTATCAAGTCTGGTGGATCACCACCTATTAACGGAAAGCCTTATGTATACAGCAATTTACTAACTCAAGTAAGGGATCCCAAGCCTCCTACTTGGGCAGTCATCCCTAATCTAAAGGACACAAAACAAATAAGGCCCCCTTGTGACACCCGCTGCAGAGGGTGACACTTGTAGACAGAGGTGAGAAATCACAATTTCAAACATCATGCCTGACCTCCCGAACATGTTTCACCAGCTAAACTGGCTTCATCAGGGGTTAGAGGTCCGGTCCCATGTGGCCTAAGCTCATTTCCTTTTATATAATGTCAGGTACACACCCCATTCAGGTGCTCACCAATTAGCCATCAGAGAATCCACAAAACCCACTCCCCCTTCCATTCTCCTACACACACACTAATAATATGTGCTGCTACTGCTGCCACCATAAACAACAATCCTCAGACAAGTTCACCATCTCCATAACGGGCTTGCGCCATATCTTACCATGCTGCCCGCACATGCGTACTGTTTCAATGGACATTTCTGCCCTGACTGTGATGGACTTCCGTCCAATTTGTCTCATATTATTGCCTCTGCGTGGCTCACCTAGAACGGACTAAGCAGAATAGATGTTACATTCCACAGCACACTACCAGCTTTATCAACTCCCATAAACCCCTTCTCCTCCATGTCTAATATGCATATTCATTGGGAATGTAATATCCATTGTACCGTACACTATTGTCATGGTCTCTTCCCATAAAGCACTTCTCCTTTATATCAAACATACACATTCATTTTAATAAAGCTGCAGGCTTTATTAAATACCTATTCCATTGTACTGTACAATATTGTCAGTCTATTCCCATAAAGCACTTCTCTTTTATATCTAATATACATATTCATTTTAATAAAGCTGCAGGCCCTATGGTTAGCCCACCCTCCCTCCTGCAATTTCACCTCCCACCTTCCCCATTAAAGATTCTTGCTTACAGGTCACAGCTAGCCACCTAATTCATTACGTCACAATGGGAGCATGCAAAATTGTTCGTATATTCATACTCTCTTTCATCTGCATACATCTGCACTGCATATACTGTATGTAAAGGTTGCGCAAAATCTAGGTAGAGAGCAGAAACAATAAATCTATACATAAATAAATGTATACATGAACAGATGATAATCTACTCCCGGCTGCGCCTCGCCACAATAACGCGAGTGCATATATTACATGATGCAGTTGCCAACAACCCACTCATACACAGAAACAATATACATACATCACAATTTGTTAAATAGAAACCATGGCCTCACGTGATCAATACCTATCCTCATTGCAAAACCCAGGGAAAACGAGGGACAACGTGGAGGAGAGGGGGGGCGGAGGGAGATGGGGCGGAGGAGAGAGAAAAAAAAAACCCTATGTGAATTCTGATGCTTATACAGTCACATTTTCAACCGTGCTATGTCCCCTGACCGCACTTAATCACATATATCATGTTTCATCAAAAATTATCATATAAGGAATCAGCAAGATTAAATAAATGCTGAAAATGAAAAGCCTTCATTTAGGCCTTTAAGGTTCAATGTATTGAGTCTGTATATCCATCTTGCCTCTTCCTGTAACAAAACTACATCCAAATCGCCCTTTCTTTCCCCTAGCTTTTTCACACAGATGCCCCAGAATTTTAGCACCTCTATGTACTTCCAAAATGTGTCTCGCTAGGGGGGGTGTCACCTCTATTTTTAATAGTACTCAGATGTTTCGAGATCCGACGACGAAACTCCTGTATGGTTTTTCCCACATAGATCTTGGAGCAAGTACACATAGCCCCATAAATCACCCCTCTGGTTTTACAGTTGATGAATTGTCTTATATAAAATCTTCTCTTATCAGTGGGATTAACAAATTCTTTAGTTTTCCATATAAATGGACAGAATAAACAGTTGTCACAGGGATATGAGCCTACCACCGGAGACTGTCACCATGTTTTTTTGCCATCTCCCTCAAAATGACTATGCACAAATTCATCCCTAAGATTTTTTCCTCGTCTATAAGTGACACTAGGATATTTAGGAATCACCTCAGAGAATACTGGATCTGCCCTCAGAATGTGCCAATGTTTTCTAATTATACCTCTCATTTCATTGGCTCTATCATCAAAGGTACCTACACAACGAATTAAATCAGTTTTTTCCTGTTTCTTTTTACTGATTAATAAGTGTCCTCTGTCACTAATCAGAGCCCTGTTAAACGCCTTCCTCAAACATTTTTTGGATAACCCCTTGCCTGAAAACGTGTATTTAACTTTATACATTCTTCATTAAAAGCCTCTAAAGTAGAGCAATTACTACGAGCCGTAAGAAATTTGCCTATGGGAATCCCCTTTTTTTTTGAGAAGGTGGATGCCAGCTAGAAAAGTGTAACAAATAGTGTTGAGCGATTACGTTGGCCATCGACATCGGTCGATGGTCGATAGTCGACCATCATCGACAAGATAGTCGATAGTCGATGGTCGATTATGAGCGATGACCATTAAACTCTATGGGAGAGCAACAACACCTTCATTCTTACACCCAAACAGGGCTGGAGAAGCTGGAAATAACATCCACAACAGTCAAATGGATACGTGCTACATCTTAGGCAACACACTTAGGTTATAAAAGCCACAAAAAAAAAATCACACACCATTCACTATCCCTGTCTTGTACCACAGCATGACCCTTAAACCTGCAACACCCACAAATTAAAAAGTGCCAGAAGACATTA
Organism: Phyllomedusa bahiana; assembly: GCA_025379985.1. Taxonomy (NCBI): domain Eukaryota; kingdom Metazoa; phylum Chordata; class Amphibia; order Anura; family Hylidae; genus Phyllomedusa; species Phyllomedusa bahiana. Next base: position 55,654 of record JAODAL010007426.1, read on the forward strand.
TGATTTGAACCATCATTTTATTTGAACTGGACATTGAATATCCCTGTCCTGGAACGCAGCATGAGCCCCAAACCTGCATGACCCCCAGATTTAAAAGTGCCGGAAAAAGGAGTCTTTCAACCAAAATTTTAGTTGAACTGGACATTGACTATACATGTCCTGGGCCGCAGCATGATCTCCAAACCTGCATGACCCCCAGATTCAAAAGTGCCGGAAAAGGAGTCTTTCAACCACCATTTTAGTTTCACTGGACTTTTGACTATACCTGTCCTGGGCTACAGCATGAGCCCCAAACCTGCATGACCCACAGATTAAAAAGTGCCGGAAAAAGGAGTCTTTCAACCATCATTTTAGTTTCACTGGACATTGACTATACCTGTCCTGGGCCACAGCATGAGCCCCAAACTTGCATGACCCCAGATTAAAAAGTGCCGGAAAAATGAGTCTTTCAACCACCATTTTAGTTGAACTGGACATTGACTATATCTGTCCTGTACCGCAGAATAAACCATTAAACCTGTCTGACCCACAGATTAAAAAGTGCCGGGAAAGGAGTCTTTCAACCCCCATTTTAGTTGAACGGGACATTGACTATACATGTCCTGGGCCACAGCATGAGCCCCAAACCTGCATGACCCCAGTTTAAAAAGTGCCGGGAAAAGGAGTCTTTGAAACACCCATTTTAGTTGAACTGGACACTAACTATATCTGTCCTGTACCGCAGAATGACCTTTAAACCTGTCTGACCAACAGTTTAAAAAAAGTCCCGGAAATAGGAGTCTTTTCAACCACCATTTTAGTTTCACTGGACTTTAAAACTGTCCCTGTCCTGGGTAGCGCTTGCCCCTCCGTATGGATGCGGACCAATTGAGCTTCACTTGGAAATACTGGTGTTTAACGCTCCTGTTCCACCCAGGTGCCCTTTTTTTTGGGCATTCTTTTTCTCATTTTACTCAACGTGCTGGAGGAAATGTCTCTGTATTTAGTTCTCTGTCCGTGCTCCATACTCCATGTCCTCTGAATAACCTACATCTGGTCAAGTTTTCCTGTACCTCCTTGTACAATTCACAGGAAATTTTTTTTAACCAGCTATTTTGTACAGGGCAAGTTTTTTAGTAGTTTAATTTTAAAAAAAACACTTTTTTTAAAATAGGATGGAATCCCACCATCTCTTTGTTTCTCTTTTTTTTAATTGTATTAAATGGGTTATCTTCAATACAGGGATTGATAGCTATGTTAAAAGATCTTGAAAAAAACAAGTCATTTTGCAATATGTTTTTCCATTAACAGGTCCTACCTATTCCTTTTTTCTGACAGCACCATCACCCTTGAGCCACTCTTGACAATTTTTTGAAGAACAAATGTCTGTTTAGAAAAAACATTTTTTTTTATAATAGGACCTGTAGTATAGCTGAATGTCACAGAAAAAATGCCCCCAAAAATTCAAAGCATGACCCTTGAGCCATTTTGGGACAATTTGTGAAGAACAAATGTCTGTTAGAAACAACAATTTTTTATAAAAGGACCTGTAGTATAGCTGCATGTCACAGCAAAATTGCCCCCAAAAATTCAAAGCATGACCATTGAGCCACTTTTGACAATTGTGAAGAAAAAATGTCTGTTAAAAACCACTTTTTTTTTATAATAGGACCTGTAGTATTGCTGCATTTCAAAGCAGCATGACCCAAAAAAATTATAAAAATGACTTCTCAGCCACTGTTAAAAATTGTGAGGGAGAAATGCCACTTAAAAGCCACATTTCTGTTCCAAAGGACCATGATTATTGATGTATCTCACAGCTACATGACCCCTAAAAATTATAAATATGACTTCTCAGCCACTATTAAAAATTGTGAGGGAGAAATGCCACTTAGGAGCCACTTTTCTGTTCCAAAGGACCATGATTATTGCTGTATCTCACAGCTACATGACCCCAAAAAATTATAAATATGACTTCTCAGCCACTATTAAAAATTGTGAGGGAGAAATGCCACTTAAAAGCCACATTTCTGTTCCAAAGGACCATAATTATAGCTGTATCTCACAGCAACATGACCTCAAAACCATTGACTACGCGAAACTTTTAAAGATAAAGGGAGTAAATGGAATACGGTGTTGTCATGAAACCTTGCTGTCTTTTCCAGTCTCCTCTCAGCATAACCAGCAAAATGAACTGTTGGGAAAAGAGAATAAAAATTGCAGTAAGAAATGATAATTTTAATAAACATTATTAAAGAGGAATCTTTTTCGGGTTTTGAAGGGGGGAATGTGAAGTAAAACCGGCAACTAATCGGTGACCTCGGCAATTGGGGCCCAAACAACATCATCAGAGATCCATGCCTGATTCATCTTGATGAAAGTCAAACGATCCACATTATCTGGGGAAAGCCGGATGCGTTGTCTGTAATGACTCCTCCAGTTGTGCTGAAGGTCCGCTCAGATATGACGCTGGCTGCTGTGCAGGACAACACCTCTATGGCGTGGCGAGCCACCTCGGGCCATTCGTCCATTTTGGATACCCAGAAGTCTTTTGGGGGTCCGGAACACATACAAAAACATCGGTTTGTTGAGACGCAGATAGTCTGCACCATGATCTTAAGCTGGTCTCTGTGTGTTGGATGTGTGCCCTGCATTGCATGCGTTGGTGAGGTGGTAAACAGTGATTGCCAAAAGGTCACCCTTTTAGGTTTTCTCCCACCTTGCCTGCTGCTGTTGCTGCCGCTACGGCTATTTGGCACTCTACTGCTGTCATGTCGCTGATGTTGTTCCACCGTTACATTTGAAGACGTGAAGCAGACGCAACAGATGTCTCCAGTTGATCAATCAGCAAGGTCTCCATTTCCTGCTTTTTAAACTCTCTATTTGGGTGGGTAGAAGGAAAGTGCTGAGTTTTGTTTGGTACCGGGGATCCAGGAGGGTGGCCACCCAGTAACTGTTGTTCATTTTGATGGCCTGAATGCGAGGATCATGTTGGAGGAAATGGAGCATCCAAGCACTCATGTGAGAGATGGAGCCTTGATTTCCCAATCCTCTGGGTCGAGGGGCACTAGCAAACTGATTTTCTCATCTTCCTCCTCCGCCTCAAATTCGCGCCAACTCTTTTCCAAGGCAGGGACGTCGGTAACGTCGGTGTCTAGGAATACCTCCTCCTCCTCCCCCGGGGGCCTCCGGCACAGCTTCAACACAGCCCTGACTTGCCTGAGATGATGCACCCTGAGAGCTGATGCGCCACCTGGCACTAGCTCTGGACCCCGAACCACTGCCTAATGAAGACCGATGAAATTGTGAAACTGTCGGGCCTTGTGGATTTAATGGGAGAAAGGCTCCGGTCCGCATCTGTGTCTTCTCCTCCTCGTCGCGGCGGGACCTGTTGTTTCAGAGTGCCCAACAAATCGTTCCAGAACTAAGATCACCACAATGCTCATGCTGACAAGGGCATTGTCCGCACTGACCATTTTGGTGGCTTCTTCAAAACTGGCAAGGTGGTTACAGAGCTCGTGCACCTGCCTCCGCTCTCGGTGGCTCAAACACCCCGAGGTCCGCACCGCTGCTTGTCAGGCCATGTGTTCACTTGTACTGCGTAATTGCATTGCGCTGCAGCCACAACGCTGGAGCATTTTGGAGGGTGGAATTTCCAGCGTGTTGCCACGTCAACAATGAGACGGTTGATGGGAGGCTGAGCTAACGCTGCAACGCAACCAGGCGGGACGAAGCAGGGTGCGAACGGCGGAAGCGCGAACTTAGACTTCGAGCCTTCCTCAGAAGGCAGTCCAGACCCGTGTAGCTCTTTAGAAATTTCTGGACGAAAAGGTTCATGACATGTGCCAGGCAAGGGATGTCCCCAGCCTACGATCTTAAGGGCTGCGGCAGATTTCACCGTTTAGACACCACCTTGCCTGGCACAAGGTTCTTGGCACCCAGCCAGCGCTCAGTCTCGTTACGGAGAGCCGTCCACAGCTCCTGACCTGTTTTGTGGACGGTCTTTCCCAAGACAGATTAATTTCAACACGGCCTGGTTTCTCTGGGGACGTGATGCCACCAGAGGACCTTGGGGGAAAGAACCCTGCACCATCCCCCGCGGGTTTTGAAGTAGCGTGCGCCGAGCCTGAGAGCCACCGTCACCCCAGAGACATCCACCCAGCTCACCCAGTGAGCTGTCACAGATATATAGCGGCCTTGGCTGTGCTTACTAGTCCATGTGTCGGTGGTCAGATGGACTTTTCCGGACACAGATGCAGACAACGCGCTTGAAATTTTTGATGACACGTGGCTGGCCAGGGCAGGGACGGCTTATCTGGCAAAGAATTGCCTGCTCGGCATCTGGTATTGAGGGCAGGCAAGGGCCATGATGTGGCGGAACCAATCTGTGTCCACCAGACGGAAAGGCAACATTTCCAAGGTCAAAAGCTGGCAATGCCGACATTCAGGCTTTTGGCTTTGGGTGGTTTGGGTTAAAGTGTTTCTTTTGCTCCCCAAACCTGGAAGACAGAAGGCTGGCTGCTAGACTGGCCGCTGTTGGCGTGCAGGTCATCAAACTGGCAGAAGGAGAAGGGGTAGGATGGTCTCTGATGGTGCTTGGGGTACTCGGGCGACGGTGGGCTGAAGCGGAGGCTGATCCCTGATCATGACTCTGAGAGACATGGGCAGCTGAGGAACGCTGTGTGGTGGCGGAGGAGGAGGAGGCAGAGACAGAGGTTTTGACAGTGGTTGGAGGCCCGGCGTCGGTCTGGCCTTTTTTGGGCCAAGTGTTGCCTCCATTTCATTCTCATGCATTCGCTGCATGTGACTAGACATGTTGGTGGTGGTTAACCACTAAGGTTCTTGCCTCTACTTATGCGTTTTATGCAAAGGCAAGCATATGACATCGCTGGGTGAACAGAGGGTTGCTCAAAGAAGGCCAGGCTTGGGGGAGGTCCTGGACCTTTTTTGACGGCGATAAGCGAGGAGCGGGGTTTGCGCTGACTGGCTGGCGGAATCATTCAGCGGAACTTTGCGACCGCCCTCTCCCTTTTTGAGGCGGAACCCGTTTCTGACACTACCCCATCGTTTCCTCCTCGTCCCGTGATGAAGCGCTTTGAAGCAATTCTGCTGAAAAGACCACGTTAGAATCCGAATTGTCGTCATCAATCATCAACACAGGTGACTTGTCGTCCTTGACATCTGCACCAGGGCTTGCGGGGGTAGAGCAAGAGGACTGCAAGGCGTTGCCGACCGCCGGGATTTTTGCCGATTGACCGGCTTCCTTCTCCTCCTCTGATGGCATCGTAACTGGGCGTCGAGCAGAGGGAAATCATCCCTTTGGCCTCTTGATCTTTTAACATGCCTTCTGACCCAACCGCATTTTGTCATTCCAAAGAGGTTTCAGAAATGGATTATCCACAGTGGTGGATTTGACGTTGACATTTGGGCTTTCTTCATTTGGGGCGGATGCTGGTGATGTGATGACGACATTTGTGGGGGGGTGACTGGGAAAGGGCGAGGGGTAAGATGCTGGATGCGGTTGCATTAACCACTGAAGGACAGATTGGCGACGCTGTTTTCGTTATTGAGATTCACAGGACCCTGACCCAGCGATGACAGGTCTGACGGTCATTCAACTGACGATCCGCTGGCATGGTGTTGTCGCAGCACTGGAAGGACACCTTCTCTCGTACCTCTACCTCCAAGTCCTTACCCCCCTCTTTGCTCGCTTACCACCCTGAATTTCGCTCCATTGTTCAGAAAATATAGAAATTGAGAAGGTATGGAAGGATTTTGTGAAAGTCTCTTATAAAAGACGGCAAATCACAGCTATTCTCAAATCCCTCAAATCAAAACTAAATTGCTGGATTCCCAAATATAAAACTGCAAAGTAATCTATAACAAAGCCTTGGCCTGCGCCAAAGTGAAAAAACACTATCTGAAATGTATTCGGATAATACAATGTATTTTTTTGGCACCTATCAATTTACCTGTGTTTTTACTACAAAATAAGCTGGATTCAAATCTAACTGCAAAGTAGATCTATCAACCCAAAACTGGCCTGCGCCAAAGTGAAAAAACCGTATCTAAATGTATTCGGATATACAAGGTATTTTTGGCACCTATCAACTCACCTGTGGTGACTATAAAATTGCTGTATTCAAATTTAAGTGCAAGCTTTCCTCAATGAACAAAGCTGTAGCGCGCCAAAGTCAAAAAACACGTATCTGTTATGTATTCGTATAATACAAGATATTTTTGGCACCTTTCAATTTACTGTGGTGACTATAAAAATTGCTGGATTCAAATTTAAGTGCAAGCTTTCCTCAATGAACAAAGCTGTAGTGCGCCAAAGTCAAAAAACACGTATCTGTTATGTATTCGTATAATACAAGATATTTTTGGCACCTTTCAATTTCACCTGTGGTGAATATAAAATTGCTGTATTCAAATTTAAGTGAAAGCTGCCTCAATGAACAAAGCTTAGTGCGGGCCAAAGTAAAAAACACGTTCTGTTATGTATTCGTATAATACAAAATTTTGGACTTTCAATTCACCTGTGTGACTTAAAATTGCTGGATTCAATTAAGTGCAAGCTGCCTCAATGACAAAGCTTGTGCCCAAGTCAAAAACCGTTCTGTTATGTATTGTTAATACAATATTTTGGCACCTTTCATTCACCTGTGGTGATATAAAATTGCTGGGTTCAAATTAAGTGCAAGGTGTCTAGCAACAAATCTGGACTGGGCAAAAGTGCAAAAAACTCGTATCTGTTATGTATTCGTATAATACAAGGTATTTTTGTCACCTTTCAATTCACCTGTGTGACTATAACATTGCTGTATTCAAATATAATTGCAAGGTGTCTATCAACAAATCTGGACTGAGCAGAAGTGCAAAAAACACGTATCTGTTATGTATTCGTATAATACAAGATATTTTTGGCACCTTTCAATTCACCTGTGGTGACTATAAAATTGCTGTATTCAAATTTAAGTGGAAGCTGCCTCAATGAACAAAGCTGTAGTGCGCCAAAGTCAAAAAACACGTATCTATTATTTATTCGTATAATACAAGATATTTTTGGCACCTTTCAATTCACCTATGGTGACTATAAAATTGCTGTATTCAAATTTAAGTGCAAGCTGCCTCAATGAACAAAGCTGATAGTGCGCCAAAGTCAAAAAACACGTACTGTTTTTGTATTCGTATAATACAAGATATTTTGGGAACCTTTCAATTCAACTTTGGTGACTATAAAATTACTGTATTCAAATTTAAGTGCAAGCTGCCTCAATGAACAAAGCTGTAGTGCGCCAAAGTCAAAAAAACACGTATCTGTTATGTATGTGTATAATAAAAAGATATTTTTGGCACCTTCAATTTACCTGTGGTGACTATAAAATTGTGGGTTCAGATTTAAGTGCAAGCTGCCTCAATGAACAAAGCTGTAGTGCGCCTAAAAACAAAAACACGTATCTGTTATTTATTCGTATAATACAAGATATTTTTGGCACCTTTCAATTCACCTGTGGTGACTATAAAATTGCTGGATTAAAATTTAAGTGCAAGCTGCCTCAATGAACAAAGCTGTAGTGCGCCAAAGTCAAAAAACACGTATCTGGTTATGTATTCGTATAATACAAGATATTTTGGCAAACCCTTTCAATTCAACCTATGGTGACTATAAAATTGCTGTATTCAAATTTAAGTGCAAGCTGCCTCAATGAACAAAGCTGTAGTGCGCCATAGTTAAAAAACACGTATCTGTTATGTATTCGTATAATACAAAATATTTTTGCCACCTTTCAATTCACCTGTGGTGACTATAAAATTGCTGGGTTCCCAAATTTAAGTGCAAGCTGCCTCAATGAACAAAGCTGTAGTGCTCCAAAGTAAAAAAAAAAACCCTATCTGTTATGGGATTTGTATAATACAAGATATTTTGGCACCTTTCAAATTTACCTGTGGTGACTATAAAATTGCTGGATTCAAAATTTTAAATGCAAGCTGCCTAAATGAACAAAGCTGTAGTGCGCCTAAGTCAAAAAACACGTATCTGTTATGTATTCGTATAATACAAGATATTTTTGGCACCTTTCAAATTACCTGTGGTGACTATAAAATTGCTGGATTCAGATTTAAGTTTCAAGCTGTCTCAATGAACAAACCTATAGTGCCCAAAGTCAAAAAACACGTACTGTTATGTATTCGTAAAATACAATAAATTATTGGCACCTTTCAATTCACCTGTGGTGACTATAAAATTGCTGTATTCAAATTTAAGTGAAATCTGACTCAAAGAACAAAGCTGTAGTGCGACAAAGTCAAAAAACACGTATTGTTATGTATTCATATAATACAAGATATTTTGGCACCTTTCAATTTACCCGTGGTGACTATAAAATTGCTGTATTCAAATTTAAAATGCAAGGTGCCTTTAATGAACAAAGCTGTAGTGCGCCAAAGTCAAAAAACACGTATCTGTTATGTATTCTATAATCAAGATATTTTTGGCACCTTTCAATTCACCTGTGGTGACTATAAAATTGCTGTATTTCAAATTTAAGTGCAAGCTGCCTCAATGAAAAAAAGCTGTAGTGCGCCAAAGTCAAAAAACACGTATCTGTTATGTATTCGTATAATACAAGATATTTTTGGCACCTTTCAATTCACCCGTGGTGACTATAAAATTATTGGATTCAAATTTAAGTGCAAGGTGGATATATCAACAAAGGTGGGAATGAGCAAAATTGAAAATGAACACTATCTGAAAAGTTTTACTGATAATAAAAGTGGAGTTTTGCACCTAACAAAGAGACCTGCAGTTACTAGAAAAGATGTGTATCCTAATATAAGTTCAGGCTGCCCAATATCCAGGAAATATTTCAATAGAAAACTGTTAATAATAAAGCTATTGCAGTGCAATGTCTACACTAAGTCTTGGTGAACTTTTTCCAGTATTCTTTATAGAGCTTGTCTGTGTTCGCCCGCGGGGGCCCCCCCGCTCACCCCCGTGACTTTACAGCGGTAGATGCTCCTTTAAAATTCTCTAGCTAACTACATAAAATCTTCCAATCTCTAATCTAACTAAATTGTAAGGATCACAGCTAATAGTAGAGGTTTCTCTGTGAAGAAATAGAATAATTTCGCTGAGCTGTTTGGACACAAGCAGAGCGCACGTCCATCTGCTCTGAGACGCTGAGAGACACTGAAGCTGAACAGGAAACGCTGTTCTATGTAAAACGAGGCCCATGTGATTTTCTAGCCAATCGCAACCATACACATCCCAGTCATGACGTCGCACACACATCTCAGCCTGCTCTATTCTGTAAGCTGATTTGCTGGCCTCCAAAATGACAGGAAGCACCAAAAATGGCGTGATCTTAATAGATGATGCACCGATTTTAACCTAAATTATCGCATGATCTAAAAATTTCGATCAACATAAAAACTGTGCCGATTTCAACTTTGTCGATAATAATCGCTCAACACTAGTAACAAACTATTGCTAGCCGTATTTTTCCAAAATATCTTTGTCTGAATCTGCTTGTTTTCATCCAACATAATTTGAAGATCCAAAAGATTAATTTTCTCTCGATGAATTTCAAACGTGAATTTCATCCCAATTTCATTGTCATTGAGTCTAGATACAAAATCCCTGAATAATTTTTCACCACCATCCCAAAAAATCATATATCATCAATAAGTGCCCCCAAAATAAAATCCGATCTGTAAATATTTCAAAGTGTTCAGAAAAAACAATAGCATCCTCCCACCAACCTAAAAATAAATTAGCAAAACTTCGTGCACAAACTGTGCCCATGGCTGCTGCCTTTATCTGGTGATAAAAGGTACCATCAAACAAAAAATAGTTATGTGTCAAAACAAAATCCAATAGCTGTAAAACGAAATCATTATGTTCCATAAATTGTGTACCTCTTGTATTAAAAAAATACTTGATTGCTTTCAGGCCCAGTTCATGTCTGGGGCATCTGTGTGAAATTCTGGGGTATCTGTGTGAAAAAGCTAGGGGAAAGAAAGGGTGATCTGGATGTAGTTTTGTTGCAGGACGAGGCAAGATGGATATATAGACTCAATACATTGAACCCCAATGGCCTAAATGAAGGCTTTTAATTTTCAGCATTTATTTAATCTTGCTGATTCCCTATATGATAATTTTTGATGAAACATGATATATGTGATTAAGTGCGGTCAGTGGACATAGCACAATTGAATATGTGACTGTAGAAGCATCAGAATTCACATAGGGTTTTTTTTTCTCTCTCCTCCCCCCCATCTTCCTCCTGCCCCCCCCTCTACTTCCACGTTGTCCCTCGTTTTCCCTGTGTTTTGCAATGATGATAGGTATTGATCACGTGAGGCCACGGTTTCTATTTAACAAATTGGGATGCATGTATATTGTTCCTGTGCATGAGGGGGTTGTTGGCAACTGAATCATATAATATATGCACTCGCGTTATTTTGGCGAGACGCAGCTCGGGAGTAGATTACCATCTATTCATGTATACATTTATTTATGTATAGATTTATTGTTTCTGCTCGCTGCGTAGATTTTGTGCTAACTTTAAATACAGTATATGCAGTGCAGATGTATGCAGATGCAATAGAGTATGAATGTACTAACATTTTTGCATGCTCCCATTGTGACGTAATGAATTAGGTGGCTAGCCGTGACCTGTAAGCAAGAATCTTTAATGGGGAAGGTGGGAGGTGAAATTGCGGGAGGGAGGGCTGGCTAACCATAGGGCCTGCAGCTTTATTAAAATGAATATGTATATTAGATATAAAAGAGAAGTGCTTTATGGGAATAGACTAAGACAATATTGTACAGAACAATGGAATAGGTATTTAATAAAGCCTGCAGCTTTATTAAAATGAATGTGTTTATTAGATATAAAGGAGAAGTGCTTTATGGGAAGAGACTATGACAATAGTGTACGGTACAATGGATATTATATTCCCAATGAATATGCATATTAGACATGGAGGAGAAGGGGTTTATGGGAGTTGATAAAGCTGGTAGTGTGCTGTGGAATGTAACATCTATTCTGCTTAGTCCGTTCTAGGTGAGCCACGCAGAGGCAATAATATGAGACAAATGGGACGGAAGTCCATCACAGTCAGGGCAGAAATGTCCATTGAAACAGTACGCGGGCGCGGGCAGCATGGTAAGATATGGTGCAAGCCCGTTATGGAGATGGTGAACTTGTCTGAGGATTGTTGTTTATGGTGGCAGCAGTAGCAGCACATATTATTAGTGTGCGTGCAGGAGAATGGAAGGGTGAGTGGGTTTTGTGGATTCTCTGATGGCTAATTGGTGAGCACCTGAATGGGGTGTGTACCTGACATGATACAAAAGGAAACCTCTAACCTCTAACCCCTGATGAAGCCAGTTTAACTGGTGAAACATGTTCGGGAGGTCAGGCATGATGTTTGAAATTGTGATTTCTCACCTCTGTCTACAAGTGTCACCCACTGCAGAGGGTGTCAGAAAGGGGCCTTATGTGTTTTGTGTCCATTAGATTAGGGATGACTGCCCAAGTAGGAGGCTTTGGATCCCTTACTTGAGTTAGTAAATTGTTGTATACATAAGGCTTTCCTGTTAATAGGTGGTGATCCACCAGACTTGATAATAGAAAAGGAGCTATTCCTTCCTTCAGAAGTAGAAAGGGTTAAATGTTCAGGTAAGAAATCAGGTTTTTAAATAGTGTGTATAGAGTTTAAGAGTTATATATAATAAAAGTTATGTTTTAGCGTTTTATAGATAGAGAACTGATAGAGTTTAAGTTTGCCTATGGCAAAATTGTAAATATAGTGATCAAAAGTCACTCTCTGTTCTCTTGCGAGATTCCCATTTTTTTGGAGACTATTTGACAAGATCATAGACCTGCACAAAGCTGGAAAGAGCTATAAAACAATAAGTAAGACGCTGGGTGAGAAGGAGACAACTGTTGGTGCTATAGTAAGAAAATGGAAGAAATACAAAATGACTGTCAATTGACATCGATCTGGGGCACTATGCAAAATCTTACCTCGTGGGGTATCCTTGATGATGAGGAAGGTAAGAGATTACAGCGACTTCAAAAGTAAGTGATTAGTCTAAAATCTTCATACGTTTATTATAAAGCTTCATAAAATAGCCAAAATTTGAGGCATAAGACAAAGCATACTTGCTATTAGTAGAATGGCAGTGAATCCTTCATACAGTCACGAGTTTAAAACAAAGTCCATATGGTCCATATAATAACATGCAGCTTCCACTGCTAGCATTGTAATGAGGTTAGCTTAAGAGATTAGCCTAAAACTATACAGGGGAAACTTATTAATGATTTCAAGGCAGCTGGGGCCAGTTACCAAGAAAACCAGTGGTAACACAATACACCGTAATGGTTTAAAATCCTGCAGTGCCCGCAACATCCCCCTGCTCAAGAAGGCACATGTGCAGGCACGTCTGAAGTTTGCCAATGAACACCTGGATGATTCAGGGAGTGATTGGGAGATGGTGCTGTCTTCAGATGAGACAAAAATTTAGCTCTTTGGCATTATCTCAACTCGCTGTGTTTGGAGAAAGAGAAATGCTGCCTATGATCCAAAGAACAGTGTCCCCACTGTCAAGCATGGAGTTGGAAAAATTATGTTTTGGGGGTGTTTCTCTGCTAAGGACACAGAACTACTTCACCACATCAATGGGAGAATTAATGGAGCCATGTACTGTAAAATCCTAAGTGACAACCTCCTTCCATCTGCCAGGACATTAAAAATAGGTCATGGCTGGGTCTTCAAGCAAGACAATGACCCAAAACATACAGCCAAGGCAACAAAGGAGTGGCTCAAAAAGAAGCACATTAAGGTCATGGAGTGGCCTATTTCCCGTTCTCCTTTTAAAAATCCCATGAAAAACCTATGGAGGGAGTTGAAGCTCCGAGTTGCCAAGCGACAGCCTTAAAATCTTAATGATTTAGAGATGATCTGCAAAGAGGAGTGGACAAAAAATCCTCCTGACATTCACGCAAACCTCATCATCAACTACAAAAAAAGTCTGTCTGCTGTGCATGCCAACAAGAGTTTTGCCACCAAGTATTAAGTCTTTTTTACCAGCGGGATCAAATACTTATTTCTCTCTGCAAATTGCAAATAAATTTATATAATTTATACAATGTGATTTTCTGGATTTTATTTTTGATATTCCATCTCACAATTTTAAAATTAACCTACCTTTAAAATTATAGACTGTTCATATCTTTGTCAGAGGACAAAATTACAAAATCAGCAAGGGATCAAATAATTATTTCCTTCACTGTATGTAATCGCTAAGATATGCCGTTGATGTCTGAAGTGAGACAACCCCTCGAGGTTACATCATCAACAAGAGTATGTCTTCTCTTCTTGTTTATTCCATTAACTGTACTTGACTGGACTGCAAAACTTCATCTCTCTCAACCTCTTGTGAAGCAGTTTCCTGGATGATAGCAATTATCTGTTATTAGAATGTATGGGGTAGCAGCTATGTATATCTAGCACTGTGGCATTTTCATCCTAACAACTGGAACGGTTATCAGCAACTGTACCTCCGATGCTCAGGGAGTGAAGTAATATTGTAACATCTAACTTTATCATAAATTTATCATAAATTTAAGTAGTCATTACAACCACTATGCCTTGATCAAAGGCAAAATTCTAGGTCAAATAAATTAAGCCAAATATACACAATATAATTTCCTTATGGGTAGAGCCATTTTGAAATGATTGCTCTGCATTTTGGAACTGTCCTTGTAGCCTATTTATGCTTTAACTTCTACTCATGATGCATTTCTTGAAATAGACAGACAGACAGACAGATAGATAGATAGATAGATAGATAGATAGATAGATAGATAGATAGATAGATAGATAGACCAATGTACCATAATTAACAAAGTGGTCATCATAGGAGCAACTCATAAAAACCTTTAAAATTTGAAGTTACAGTATGCTACAAGACAGCTGAGGGTAAATGTTTATTTAAAGTTTTAGGTCATATTAAAGGGGTTTTGCCACGATCTCATTTCATACCTCCTGTATCCAGTTCTTCAGCTCTGTGTGCTCAGAAGGGCGGCGTGTGTGATTTGTTTGAATTGCATATCATGTGACCCAGCAGGATAACATCACCATACCTTTCCCCACTCTAGTCAAAGGAAGGTCTGTTTATGTATATAGCTGTGAGTAGCTACAACGTGGCTCAGAGGTAAAGTTTTTGCCTCACAGCACAAGGGTCCAAGGTTCAAACCCCTGCAGGAACCAAACCTGTGATTTTTTTCCGTCTTTATCAATGCACGGAAACCCCGTAGGGTTTTCTTTTTATTTATTTTCACTGTTTGACTAATTACTAAGAAGTATAGAGGACAGGAGTAGAATGATGGCACCTGGGGTTGAACACTCATTAGCTGCTTGAGAGGAAATGTCTGAGCATGTGCGACCAGGAGTGAGGAGCTCTCAGCCCTGGTCATATTCCCTGGAGATGAGCTCTAAACAATGGATTACTAAAGGAGCAGCTAAAGCAAAAACGGTGCAGAATTTTTAATAATGATGAATGGTGAAAATGTTTATAATTTCATTTGCAGGCTTTCCACGTCAATTTTACTTCGTGGCAAAACCCCTTTAACTATAAATATGATAAATATTTATTAATGGACTATATAGCAGATCAACATACCTTTAGGTTGCTCTACCTCTGTGCTGCCAAGAAACTGCAAAACAAAGACATGGAAACATGAAGAACAACATAAAAATGGGCACTAATCAAATGTAAAGTCACTAATTCATGTCATGAAATATTAATTTATAAATCTATGTGCACTACTGGCATTATATGTTAATTTTTTATTCAATTTTAAATGGGTAAAAAAATCAAAGAATGGATCCAGACTGAATGGGAAATTAAAAGGAAGCAGTCACATCTTCCTTTTAGATCCATTCCTGGATTTGGCTCAAAACACTGACTAAAACTGCACATGTGATTCCAGTCTTACACTTTTGTGGACTTTCTGTTATTTCATTGGAGTTCTAACTAAGTCTTTTTCTATTTTTTTATATGTCACGATTGCAATAAAAAATGCTTTTGATTAAAAAAAGAGAAAAAAATAAAGTCTGCACTTAAAACCAATTCAAAGAAAAACATTCTATGTCGAATTTAATACATTTTTACTGCTGAACACTGTGCATCTGACAATGTGATAAAATACCTGAGCTTAAATGCTTTCAGCTGAAAAGCAATGTGGATGTGTGTTAGGCCAGTGGACTTTTAGGCTGTTTTCTGCATTTTCAATAGTTTTTCAGCAGTTTTTGAGCTAAGTCCACTTCATGCATGGCAGTTATTTGCAGGGGCATAACTAGAGAAGTAACACCAATTCAGAAGCAGGTCAAATAAACAACTGTCACCATAAATATACCAAATATAAACCAAAACAAAATGATGACTCAAAAATACTATATAAAATTGTCAAAAATCCTAATAAACTTTATTGTAACAATTACTTTCACAACCCGAAAACAAGTTTTTAACACCTAAAAAAACAGTTAAAAATCATACATAGTACAAAAAAAGCAGTCTCGGACATTATATCCTCCCTCTATCTTAAACTAAACCTCACTAAAACTGAACGTCTTGTAATCCCATCATCTACTAACCAACCCCACCCTGCTGTTTCTGTGTGTGGTAACCACCCTAGGGCTATGTTCACACGGCGTAATTGCAGTGCGTACAGTACGCGCCACAATAAGACGGGTGATTTGGGAGTCGAGCTGATCAACGCGTACTCCTGAAGCACGGAGGGGGGGGGGTGTCACTTCATAGACATGCATTATTCGCGCCGTACTGACTTATCTCCCCGCGCGTACAATATAATCGCATTGTACGTGCGGGGGGACGAGGCGTAATCCATAGTTCTCTATGAGAGCTATGGATTACCGTAATTGCAGTGCGCATCTTGCCGTGTATTAAGCGCAAATTCGCAGCGAAATGCGCACCGAATTTACGCCGTGTGAACATATCCGAATTCCTAGGTAGCAGGCCCGCTGTCTTGGGGTGATACTAGATTCTGATCTGTCCTCCACTCCCTTTATCCAATTCCTTGCCCGCTCCTGTCACCTGCACCTCAAGAATCCATCTGTTTCAAACTCTCATTGTTACTCTTATTCTTTCTCGTCTTCACTATTGTAACTCCATGCTTATCGGTCTCTGTAAACCCTCCCCTCTCCAATTAGTGCTGAATGCAGCAGCCAGGCTCATCTTTCTTTCCAGCTGCAACAAATTTCCTCTCCCCCTTGTCGTCACTGGCACGGGTTGCCCCTTTTCAGTACAGAATACAACAATCACTCACCTAAAAAGCTCTCCCAGGCGCCCCCTTTCTACCGCCCCCCTCATCTCTGTCTACCACCCTAAAAGGGTCTCTCCGCTCGCTGCTGAATCAATTCCTTTCCCCCTCAATCACGGAACCTCCCTGCCCGCCCAAAAATTTTTCAAAAGGGCCCGCCCCGGGTTCAGGGAAAACATGCAATACGGTGATAAAGCACACCAAAAATTTTTCAAGTTTTAAGAGCCCCCCCTTAGAATACTTTTCCCTCGTCGGGCCCCTTACCACGGGTCCCCATTTTGCTAACCCCCTCATTTTCTACCCCCCCCTTTTTGGGTCACTCCCTAAACTCCCTGCAATTATCTGTATAAATAACAGATTTTTGGTTATAATTTTATTTTTTAAATTGTTTATTACGGTAAATACGGGCCCCTTTTGTCTGTATTTGATCCCCCCGCTAATGCGGGGGAAATATTTTGGTCTATATAAAAAAAGATTAATATTATTATTGTTAAAAAAGATTTTTTCCTGAAAAAAAAAAAAAAATTAAAAATAGAATAATACCAAACAAAAACTATATTAATGTAAAAATATTCTGACCTACAGAATAAAGTTATTGTGCCATTTATACCGCATGAAGCACTCTGTAAAAACCAAACTTGAAGGAAAGATGGAGCAAATTTTTGTTTATGGTTCTTGAAAGGCAGGGTTAAAAAAATATATATATATCACCTCAGAAATTTTTTGGGGTTATGGGGTATTTAAAAAACATTTTAAAAATCATCCCTTTTTTTTTAAAAATTTCCCAAAAAAGGCATCAAAAAAAAAAAAGTGAAAAATAAAGGGATAAAAAAAAAAATTTTCTAAAAGTCAAATTTTGGATTTAAATTAATGCATATACTGTATAACTAAATTCTGTTAGAACTAGATAACTGCAGAGATTTTTTTTCTTTTTATAGGTATTAATTTAATGTATATGTTATAGAAAGAATCTCACGTAGGCTGTGTTCACATCTGCATTTTTTGGTTCATTAGGAGATTTTTTTTTGCAAAATTTTTCTTTAAAAAAATGGTAAGAATAGCGTGAATGACACCATTTCAGCACAAAAAAAGGGAAAATTAAAAACACAGATTGAAAAGTAAAAAGTCGGGGGAAAAATTTTTTTTGTTTCCCTTTTTATAACCCCTTGACACTGGATGTACCCATAACGTCCTAGCAAGAACTGATTTCCCGCAAATGGACATATGGATAAAAGTCCCCGGACCTGTGGGGGGCTCTCAAGCGGGGCCTGCATGATCACAAATATAGGCCCACCTGAATATTAATGTCACAAGTAAATGGAAGCCACAAAAATGCTAAGGCTTTATGAGGGGGGTATGAAAAAAAAAAAAAAAACCTACACCTAATTGTTTTACTCTGTTTTTCACCACCCAAAGGGGCAAACTTAAGGGGGTTTTTTTCCCCTGAAAACCCCCTCTCCTGCAAGCAGAGTTGCTTCCAGTAATTCTCATCTATGCCAATTTCAACTGGTTTCCTTTTCTGGAGAGCGAGTTGAGAACCCCAGGGGCATGAAAGAGAGGGGGGCGGGGGCTCCCGACATTCTGTATTTTGACTTGATTTTGTGCAAATCACAGCAAGTCTACAGATAGCCCACCATTCCGGGCCAGTTTTTAAGGTGTAGTTTCCTTCACGGGCCCTTTTTTGGTCTAGGTCCCCAAAGGGGCCCCTGAAGGGGCTCACAGCATGCAAAGACCAGGAGGAGGGTCTTTATGTAGTAACAGTAAAAAGAGGGATTGAGAGGACGAGATGGTGATCAGTGATTAGGCCAGAGGAGAAGTCTTTACTTAAAATATTAACAGCAATTATATTTTAAAAAAGGGGGCATTAACAGCAATCAAGGTGAAAGTTTAACGATCTGATGTGAAAAGGGGAAACAATTAGAAGCATTCTATATGTAAGAGAGGAGAGGGCCATGAGCAGTGGTATATATGTAAAAGAGGAAGGGGCCATGATAAGTGGTCTCTATGTGACAGAGGAGGGGTCTGGAGCAGGTGTTATATGTGACAGAGAAGGGTCTGCAGCAGCGGTCTATGTTTGACAGAAACGGGGCCATAAGCTGAAGTCTATAAGTGCCAGAGTAGGGTGTAAGAGCAGCCATCTATATGTGACAGAGGAGAGGGCTGAAGCAGTGCTCTTTATGTGACACAGGAGTGGTCATAAGTGCCGAAATAGTGAGAAGGGGGTGGCACATAAATTAGAAGCGAGGGTGGAGGGTGCTGTCAATGAATCATCTCTGCAGTCAGTGCTAGGGTTTCTTTGACCCCCGAGTGGGGTAATATTTTAAAAAAGTGAAAACGCAATGCAAAAAAAAACAGAAAAGGGGGTTTTTCCCTTCTTAGTTTTCAGTTTTTCCCGCGCAGTACCATATGGGGATGAAACAAGATAGGCGTCAGGAATGTTATGTTAAATGGGGCCTTCTTTGGAAACTGTTTTTTTGATACCTGGTTTTTTCTCTGCAGGGGGGGTTGAATGAGAATGATGCCACGCCATCCACTAACTAGTGTAGCGGAGGGCTGCTCCTGCTTCAACAAACTGTGGCTGGCCACTCATGCTTCATTTAGAAACCACATTCATGCACTTTACCGGGATTTGCAGTATGATGTGGTACCAACCCCGGGGGAAGGGGCATTGCTCACACTCATGCATTTTTTTCCTGCGCCCTAGATCGAATTGCGTACCTGACACGATTTATATGTAAAACTTATGGGGTTTTTAGCAAAGCCACTTTCATAGAGACACAGACATGGTCTTTAGTCCAAATACGGGTCCTATCTTATTTTATTTAGCAAAAGGAGGGCAGCAGAAACAGGGGAAAAATAAAAAGCCCAAAAAAAACCCTGCTCATCGAGCCTAAACCCCTTTTTCAAAAAACCAGTTGTGCGGAGGCAGGTTTCCTCCTGTTGTTTTTCAGGCCCAAATACCTTGTCCAGAGCAGCAGCTACAGCTAGTCAGTTGACTTGTGACTATATTTCAGCAAGCGTAAATTCTTCTGGCCTGAGAACATGAGGATAATAGTTCAACCTCCCTAACACTTACAACACAGTTGATCTGGGACGGCTCTTACTGGTATTAGTCAAACAGCTATGCTAATTTTTTAACCTGTGCAAACCACTAACTGCAGCTGACACACCCAATATAACAGCTGCTACTTCACCATGGAGATATGTTGGTTCTTTTGTAAGAACTCTCTCACTTCTTGCCTCTGGGCCTCTTACAAGAACTCCTATACAAATGGTGGTAAATCTTTGTTTGAAAACCTACTAGGCTTTCACAATCCTTCCAGAGCTTCATTAGGTTAACATGGTAAATTTGGTAGAGTTATCTTTTCCCTGGCTCATACACTTTATAGTTTACCTCATTAATCCTCTCTGGATTTTCAATAGGGACACGGACATTTCCACCAGCGAAACTCCACCCTCAACTGTCCTGGTAATAGTAACTAGCCCACCAGGTTGACCTTGCAGAATGACTGACCCCTTGACCAACTGATATTAAACCTCGTCTTGTTATTTTCATGGGCCAATACTTATCTTGCAATCTCTGCTATGTCGCTCAACTTCTCGCTTTTGTACGGGATATTTTCCTGTTCCCTCTCTGGGTATGTACAGGAGTCCTTTGGGATGTCTATCATATAGGAGCTTGAATGGGGAGAACCCACTGGATGCCTGTGGGACTTCTCATATTGAGAACATCAGGTAGGGTAACAAGTGGTCTCAGTCCTTCCCATCTTTATCCACCACCTTTTTTAACTTCCTTTTCAGGGTTTTATTAAATCTTTAAACCAGTCCTTCTGTCTGGGGATGATATACAAAGGTAGGTAGATGTGTATTTTTTAGCAGGCAGCATAACTCTTTGGTCACCTTAGACATGAAGGGAGTGCCTTGGTCAGTTAGGATCTCCTTTGTGATTCCTGTTCAGGGGAACATTTTTGAGCAGGTATTCCCAAGGGGAATGGACTTTGAGTAGCTGATGGCATAATCTAGGACCACCAAGATGTGCTGAGGTTCCCTGGTCAAATTGGGAAGAGGCCAAACCAGATCCATATCGATCAGGACCACCAAGATGTGCTAATGTTCCCTGGCCAAATTGGGAAAGGGCCAAACCAGATCCATACTGATCAGTTTGAAGAGAACTTCAATTATTGGTAGAGGAATTATCAGGCTCTGGAAATTGGGTTTATAAAAAAATTTTAGGACATTAATTCTTGGTACTCCAAGGCGAAATTGGCAATAAAACATATACTGCTTTATAGATTTCGGGGTCAAGTAGAAAATTCCACTCCACCTGCTTTTTGGTTTTCTCCAACCCCAAGAATCCACCCAGCACATCGAACTGAACCAATTCTAAAACCATGTGTATATGGGATTTTTATGCAACCAACTTCCCAACCCACTTTGTTGGTGTCTTTTGCAATAATGTTAAGTACAGCAAAAGAGGGTAGGCCAACCCAGAATCTGCGCTTCCTTTAGAACTGCTATTCATACCTTATATGCATTTTCCATGTGTTTACCAGGTTAGGGTCTCTAAGTTGTTCCATACTAAAATTTCCCCTCAACACTGGCAAGGAAGAGAACTCTAGCTTTTAATGGGTTTCCTACAGGTCCCCAGCCAGGACTGGTTATATTAAACTATCTGGTTGCCCCTGTACCAGTGAGACAGCATCAATGGTTTCATATACCTAATTTCAGGAAGTACAACATCATACATATCATTTGATTTATAACCCCACACATAGCAAAACAAGGAAAAATAACACCCAATGAGATAGCACTTTGAGGCAAGCTCGCAACAACGGTCACTTCATGTTGTCCAGTCCCACAGGTAGTCTCTACTGTAGATATGGCATTGGTGTAGTCTTTGGTGTCACCATGAATTCAGACTACACCTAGATGCCGTGATTGGAATTGGTCTGAATCCACAAGCTTGGCTTGCACCAAGGTCACCAAACTCCCAGAATCCATTAGAGCCTACACTAAGTGTCCATTGATTTCGACAGAACACTCCCGTCTATCCCCACCAGCATCTGCATGAATGGAGCAGGACAGCACAATATTGCCTAGCAGCGCAACAGTCTTTGTACGCCTCCCCAGCCAACACTCTATTTTCTCCCCCAGGATTGGGCAACGTGCAGCCACATGTCTCAGTCCTTGAACTTGACAAATAAAATGATTGCAGCCTCGGGCTATAGCTTAAAGAGTCCATCTTTCTAGGGTAGGCGGAACCATTCATCCCTTTGGTATCCAATCGCTACTCACTCTTTAGACACATTTTCATCCTCTGGATCAGTCTCCAGTGTTGGCTTCTGCTGGTTCCCAAGGGGATGTGATACCTAGAGGAATCCCTCAGTCACGCTGTACCTCTCCACGACACGAGCTCGTCCACCACGTTTTGCGGAGTTGTATATCCTGCACATCACTGGCGTGGCCTTGATGGCGTAGTTAATAAACACAAACAGGTCTCAGAACTACCTGCTTCAACACTTGGACAGGTGTAAGCTCCTCCGGCTGCAACCACTTGTTGGTGAGGTGGAAAAGGTCATACATCTGTGACGGAACTGGCTTGGCAGGATTAAATTCCAGGTGTAAACTCTGACCTCGAACTGCCAGGCTAGTATCTAGCTTTTCAGCTTGGAATATTCCATGGCATCTTTTAGGTCAAAGTAGGCCTTTTGCGGTTCGCCAGTTAGAAAGGGGACCAGGAAATCTACCCATTGGCCCACAGAAAGCTTCTCTCTTTGCGATTCTCTCAAAGGTCCTCAGATAAGCCTCAATGTCCTCCTTTCTGGTAATTTTCTGCAAGACATTTTGCACCACTTACTGGGGCATAGACTACCCCACCTCGGATACAATCTATGGCTCTCTGATCTGTCCTGTAAGCTAGGTTGTTGATTGAGTCTGGTTTCATCTCGATGACTATTCCAGCCAAACCTTGGCTTGGTGAGATTTCACCAACAGGCAATTTGTCTTTGCCTGGACCCTTACGTTATACCTATGTACCTGTCGCTCCAGTGAGTACACCACTCACATTTTTGTAAATATTGTATTTTATCTTTTCGTGGGATAACACTGGAGATATGACACTTTGATACAATGTAAAGTAGTCAGTATACAACTTGTATAACAGTGTTAATTGTGTGTGTCCTCAAAATAACTCAATCATCAATGTCTAAAATCGACTCGAAAACAAAAGTGAGTATCACCTCTTAAGTGAAAAATGGACAAATTGTGCAAAAGTGCACAATTTTCCCTTCTTTAGTGCCAGGGTTCAAGTGTGAAGGGGGGTGCAGTTCTGGTGTTAATTTCGTTGTTAATCTAATGTCACACTCTATCATTACTACTCGTCTCAGGATAGTTCAAACATGGCTCCTCAAGGCTAAAGCTCTCTCCAGAAATTCTGAAAAAAAAAAATAAAAAGTTTCTGATCATTAAAGACCGGCCGAGGCTAAAAGAGTTTGCCAACACCGAAATTGAGCAGAAGAAGATGTTGGCCAAACTACATACAGTGGGTTCTATCAGATCAGGTCCATCATGTTTGACCAAAGAAGTTGAGTGCACATGAATCAGCCGTCTATCCAGACGAATGTCTTTTTGGATTAATGTATGAATGCTGCCCAGATCACTGAGAGGTTATAGGGGTGAAGGGTCAGCCTGTCATGCTCAGACCATATTCTGCACACCACATTAAATTGGTATGCATGGCTGTCATCCCACAATAGGGAAGCCCTCTTCTAAATATGCATGCTAAAAGAAAGTCCACAAACGTTTGTGAAGATAAGCAGTCCTAAGTACATGGATTACTGAAACAATCGTCCATATGATCGATAGGACCACTAAGATAATCAAATTGGTTAGATCGTGTTCAAGAGTGTGTGGCAGCAACCAGATGAGGAGAACACAAGGCAAGGTGTGTCTCTGCCTACAGTCAATGCATGGCTGTGGGAGAGTCATCGGTAGGTGGCTGCATGATGCAATTGGCTTTGGGCAAGCTTCAAATCATTGAGGGAAACCTTGAATGCCAACTTGGAACTGTGAAAATACTGCAAGCAGAGCATGATTCCTTCCTCTCAGAAACTGGGCCGTTAGGGCGGGATTCCAACATGATAAACTCACACGCACATTACACCTCAAAGATGACCACTGCCTTGCTATAAGAATCAGTAAAGGTTGCATGTAATGGCCACAGCATATCTCAGAGCTATACTCGCTGTTGAACCATCTGTGGGGCAAAGGAAGGTAAAGATTAAACAGAATCGCAAATGGAAGGCGGACGGCACGATGCGCTAGGTCTCTAAGACTATCAACCAGGAGTTGGAAGATGGGATCCAGTGGAAAACTGTGATGAAGCCCCCCACAAACACACTAAGTGAACACACGCCCCAAGAGAGTTTAAGGCAGTTGCTGATAAAATACATGGTGCCCACACAAAAACATTGCCATATTTAGGCACAATTTTTCATTTTTCACTTAGTTGGGGTACTCACTTTTATTGGCCAGTGGTTTAAAACATTGATGGCTGTGTGTTGAGTTATTTTGTGCGCGCTACACCAAATGTACAATCGTTTAAAAAACAGTTGTACACACCGCGACTCCTTTACTTTTGTGTCAAAGTGTCAAGCAATTCTGTTTTTTGTTGTTTGAAAAAAATAGCTTATAGAAAGGGGAAACCTTTAACTTATATTTTTATTAAATACCAAATAATATAATATGAATAGTCAAGAGGGAACTGCACTACTGCCACTCACAAATAGGTTCAAAGACAGGGAACCGGTATTTCTCCAAATTCTACTAGACTACCCAGGCATACTATAGACCTAGCTACAAATACATGGTGCATCACCCTAAATAAGGGCGGACCCATTTCTGGGTAACTCACCCTACAAGTAGAGACTCGGAGACTTCAAAAAGTTTGATCTCCCATCAAAAAGAAACATTCCAACATCTCCCCAATGTACACACAGATCTCTTCAGGGGACAACTTTAAAAGGGGAAAATGTAGAGGCACCACAGAAAGTATACATACATATCAATAAGAAAATTATTCTATACCATCATCTTCTATTATAGTTAAAACCAAACATCAAGAGACGTTAGTTCATATACATTTAAGAATGACACAACACCAAAGAGCATATGCAAAGCTTCAGTCAGAAAATGATGAGGTGAAAAAAACGCTAGATAGCATATGTAAAGTACCCATTTTTGTATCAAACATAATAATTTTTAATTACATTTAGGGATTTCCCTTTTTTCAAGTAGACATTATATTTATGTCAGTTAGGATTTACCTCTTTCTTTAATGTAGATGATAACCAAATATTCTGGAAGGGAGGCCTCCAATAGTAGAGAGATAACTTACCCCCCTCTCAAAATGCAAAAAGGGATCCAATTGGCAATGCCCCGATAATTAAAAAGGTGACAATTTTTTTACATAAATTGGGGCCTTTAAAAGCATTTAAACAAAACCAATATAAAGGTGTACTGTCTTTACCTTTGTTTAAAATGAGATCTGTCTCCAAATGGGTACAGCAGAGTCCAAGTCAGGACCAGAGAAGTGCAGCAAATGCGCCAAAGCAGAACGCCGGGAACTCGGCGCCCACCTGATAACGCAGCGTCCCCCCAAGGGCTGCTCATCCAGTGCATGAAGGCAGAGGCGGCAGGCAGCCCTTGGGTTTCCATGGGCATGCGTATCTGCCCAAGCCCAGCCGAACCCCCACAAAGCAAAGTCTAAAGTACTGTTGCTATACCCTTTTGCAAAACGGTATTTTTAAAGCAGTAAGGGCTGAAAATTTTAAACCCCAAATAAAAAAAAGGGGGTTTTCTTAAAAGTTTTTCCCACATATTTAAGATTCCATAACCATGTTTACCTAATTAAGTAACGTTTTTTAAAGTGAAAATCCAAAATGTTTCCTTCTGTAATAATTTTTGATTAAGTTCCCCTTTGTTGATGGTTGTATTTTACCTAACCCCTATTTGAGGCAGTCAGCACCCCCCAAGAGACACATACATGGGGAGCCACCGGTTCACGTTCATATTGTTCCCTAAGTGTTCACCAATCCTTGTTCGTAGTTGGCGGACAGTCTTTCCTACATATTTTTGACCACATGTGCATTTAATCATGTAAATAACCTACGTAGTTTTACACGTAATTAAATGCTGTATTTCAAACTCTTTGTCAGAATCCATAGCTGAAAATCATGACGTATGTTCCATATATGGACATACAATACAATCCCTACATTTAAAGGACTCTTTAAGTTTTGGTAGCCATGTTTCCAATTGCGGTGTAACAAAATGGCTATAAATCAAGTGGTTTTTTAGGTTTCTACCTTGTCTGTACGTTATCTGTGGGGCAACCCACACGCATGCTTTAATGTCTGGATCCATCAGTAAAATATGCCAATGGCGTTGGAGATGTTCCTTAACAGGTTTTGCAGCATTACCAAAAGTGCCTATTATACGTGTCGTATTTGTGTCCCTTTCATTTGCGGGTTTCGAAGACAATAACTTGCTCCTACCCTCTGCAAATGTAATATGGTACACCTTGTGTAACACGTAATCTGGGTACCTTATATCTAGGAAACGTTATCTAAGGTCTCCTCACTGCCTAAAGAATTCCTCTTTAGATGAACAATTCTTCTTAAGTCTCAGATATTGCCCACAAGGTATCCCTCTATTCAATGATTCCGGATGACCACTTTCCCATTGTAATAGCAAATTTTTAGCAGTAGGTTTACAGAAGATCATGGTAGCAAGTTCCCCATCTCCATTTTGGTGATCTTCAAATCCAATAATGATATGGACTTGATGTTAATTTCATATGAGTATTTTATAACTAATTTGTTCTTATTCAAATGCTCCACAAGTCAACTACATTTTTTAGATGTACCATTCCAGATGATGAAAACAACATCTATATATCTTGCCCATAGGGAAATTTTGTCAGCATGAAGAGGAGGTTCATCACCAAACACAACAGAAGTCCCCCACCAGCCGAGGTACAGGTTAGCATTACTGGGCGCACTGGGGCTACCCATCACTGTATCTCATAGCTGGTGGTAGAATCTGCCATCAAATAACAAATAATTTCTTGTTAGTGTGAACCTGAGTAGATCAACAACAAACTTATTATGTGCTGTACACTGCAAGCCTCTTGATCTCAAGAAGGTCTAAATTGCCTCAAGGCCAGAGCTGTG
The DNA here is from genome assembly GCA_025379985.1 of Phyllomedusa bahiana. NCBI lineage: Eukaryota > Metazoa > Chordata > Amphibia > Anura > Hylidae > Phyllomedusa > Phyllomedusa bahiana. The sequence continues at coordinate 82,223 of JAODAL010007426.1, forward strand.
GGGTATAAAAGTGTACAACGATTCTACATCAATACTGGCGAGGTATGTTTCCTCACCAATAGAGATACCTTCAAGGCATTTTAAAATATCTGTAATATCCCATGTAAATGGTAATGCCTGTACAAATGGAGACAGAATTCTGTCTACATACACCTCACACTTCTGGCCAAGGGCCCCAATGCCGAACACTATAGGTCTTCCTTTGAGGGGCTGCATACCCTTATGGACCTTTGGTAGGTTATAGAACGTGGCAATTGATGGAAAGCGAGGAAAATAAACTCAAATTCTGTATCATCAATAAGATCATTATTCCTAGCCTCATTAAGCAGGGTTTTTAATTCTTGACTGAATTTGACAGTTATATCACTTGATAATATCTTATAGCACGTAATGTCTGATAGAAGAGACAAACATCTCATGGTACCGTGCGGAATCCATGATAACCACATTCCCTCCTTTGTCAGAGGGTTTGATGCAAATTGTTTTGTCATTTTCCAAATAAGCCAGTGCCTCAAATTCTACTGCTGAGCAGTTAACAGGTGCACGTCCCTTAACATGTTTCAAATCTTTCAACACTGCATTAAGAAATATATTCACACATGAAACATCACTTGTAGGTGGCATCTTAATGTTTTTGTGTTTTAAAGCGACCTTTCCCTAATTCTGTTTGTGGAGCCTCTGCTAGGCCATATAAAAGACGTACGTCTTCCAACATATCTGTTGGAATCTCTAATTCCCTACTCTCTCTTTTTTTTCTCAAGGAGAAAAATTTTCGCTAGTGGAGTTTTCTGGCAAAGAGGTGCAAGTCCTTAGTCCATGTGAAAATGTTAAACCTATTAGTGGGTAAAAAATGACAATCCTTTTCTTAAAATCTGCAGTTCTATGTCTGTCAGATCCCATTCAGAAAGATTAATGATCTGGGTATCATCCAAACTCTTATTGCTACCTACGTTTGTTTGTTGACCATGGGGGTTCTCTCTCTGAGATAAGAGCTCTTTGGGTCGAAAATGGCATTGGCCACCTCTCCCCAGTCCTCCCATCTTACCTCTCCCTCTCCTAGATCTGGATTGGGATCTAGAATTTCGATGAGTGGAGGCCCTACCTGTGTCTGACAAATCTGTCTCAGTTGACGAAAGGTCACTAATAGGTTCCTTATGAGTGGACTTAGTACCTACCGTCAAGTAAACCTTATTCTCATGGAAATCGGCCAAGTCTCTCAGGAATTGTTTATGTTTCCTTTCTTTCAATTGATACTGGAACTTTTATATAATTGCCTGTACAACACCTATATTTAGTTATGGGCCAATAATCAAAGAATAACCGAAAAGTGGTTCACTAAGTTACAAAGAACACCTACAAAACGACCACTTCATTAATTTTAAAACAATTAAATCTTTATTGAATCATAATTAGAAAATACCAATACACAATTTAAAATAGTGGCAATAATACTGCAAAAAAGCAAGTGTGCATCACCCACCACTCATTTATAATATACCTAAACAGTCAGGATTATAATAGAACATACCCCATGTTTCTCAAACAATGTATAAAAGTACTATATTATTATTATTATTATTATTTCTTTTTGAGCGCCCTTGGTTCCAGAGCGCTGTAAATTCAGGGGGTTACATACATAACATAAGCCAAACAAGTACATAGGTGAAAAATTAATAACTAACAACTGGTACAGAAGGAGAGAGGTCCCTGCCCATGAGGGCTTACACTCTAAAAGGAAGGTGGGAAGAGACAGAAGGTGAGGGGCAGATATGTTTGTGGGCCGGTGTACTGTGGTGGGTTATTGTTGGTTATAGCAATCCTGAAGAATGGTTTTCAGGTTGCTTTGAGGCTGGTGAGAGTGGGGAGAGTCTGAGGTGTTGGGTAGTGATTCCAGAGTATGGGGAAGCACAGGAGAAGTCTTGGAGACGGTTTATGTGAGGAGTTGATACGTGGAGAGCAAGAAGAAGGTCCTGTGAAGCGGAGATTGCGTGAGGGGAGATATCTGGAGATTAAGGCAGATATGTATGGGGGAGAATGTGTTTTTGTAGAGCCTTGTAGGTCAAGGTTTACTAACTTGAACTGGATTCGCTGGGCAATGGGAAGCCAGTGAAGGGATTGGCAGAGGGGAGAGGCAGAGGAGTATCGAGAGAGAGGTGAAATCAGACGGGCAGCAGAGTTAAGGATGGATTGGAGGGGAGCGAGGGTGCTAGCTGGGAGGCCATAGAGAAGGATGTTGCAATAGTCTAGTCATGAGATGACGAGGGCATGGACCAGCATTTTTGTGCTTTCGAAGTTAAGGAATGAGCGGATACGGGAGATATTTTTCAGGTGGAGGCGGCAGGCAGAAGTGAGGGTTGGGATGTGCGGTTTGAAGAACAGATTGGAGTCAAGGGTTATCCCAAGGTAGCGGACTTGTGGAGCTGGTGAGAGTGTAGCCATTGACTGTGATAGAGAGATCAGGTGGAGGGATTTTGTGGGTTCTGTTGTGCGTGAGAAGGGCGACAGCATCAAGAGTGGAGGTGATTGTGTTGTTGTAGAAAGTGGTGGCTGCTTCTGGGTCAGCAAATGAGGAGATGGTAGAGAGGGGAGAAAGAGATTCAGAGAGAGTACGAGGGTTAAGGTGTTGCAGGTTTCTACAGGGGAGTAATAGATTTGGGGCAGAGGGGGCAGTGGGTGGAATTGGTGGAGAAGGTGAGCAGATTGTGGTCAGAGATGGTAAAGGAGAGATTGAGGTGTTAGATAGAGGACAGAGGCGGGTGAAGATGAGGTCCAGTGTGTGTCCATCTTTATGAGTGGCTCCAGAGGTCCACTGGGTGAGGCCGAAGGAAGAGGAGAGTGACAGGAGTTTGTTAGTAGTGGGGGTGTCGATTGGGATGTTAAATACCTGACCTGTAAGTAAGACAATGTAGAATGAGGGTATAGGGAGCATCACATTGCGCTCCAACGTGCATTTCACCATGCGCTTTGTCCAGGGGGTTAACAACCACACAATATTACCAGTATATAAAGGAACTAGCAATGAAGGAAGAACCAATCATATGCAACATTACCTATTCTTACGTTGAAAACACGTCACTAGGAGCAAAAGATACCATAGGGAATCAGTCCCATAGTAATATGTAAACACCGCCGCCATTCCCCGCCGAACCGCCCCCTCCGCCCAATGCGCACGCGCAAACCACTGGCACACGCGCTTCCGGGGCAAGACCACCCACCCACAGAGATGAGCAGCCGGACCACACCACGCGTGTGCTGCATAATGGCGCCTGCGCAGTACAACCCACCACCCATCTCCATAGAGAAGCACCCCAGCCCCAAGAGCGCACGCGCTGAAGGACAGCGCACGCGCGACAGACAAAAGAAGCAAACCAGCACAGAACAACAGCGCATGCTCAAACACCAATACAAGAGAGCAACACAGAAGAGCAGGGATGAAGCCTGGTAAATATAACGTATACAAATAACAGCAATTAGAAAAGTGCAGCCAGCTTCATCTAAGACGCTGAATCATAGAAGTATAAAATTCCAATGCTTTATTTCTGACATTTCTGAGTATGCTAATGCTTCTAACGCGTATGTGGCACCATGATTAGCCACTGAAGACCGACGCGTTTTGGAGATTAGTCCTTAGTCGTGGTCACCTGTGTTAGAATAGTTGGTGCTCGCTACATATAGTGACACTCAAGAGGATCACATGATCAGGAAAGAGGGGAACATCCCCTGTGACGTGTCATCCTCTTTACAAAGTAATGAGCGAGCGTATTAAAAACTTATATATTAACACACTACTCTCTAAAATTAACCCCTTACCGCCGGAGCCAGTTTTGGCCTCTCTGACAGAGCCCCATTTTTTAAATCTGTCATGTGTCCCTTTATGTGAGAATAACTTTTTGACACTTTAACCTATCCATGTGATTCAGAGACTGTTTTCTCGTGACACATTGTGCTTTAAGATAGTAAGAAATTTTGGTCAAAAAATACTTGTTTATTTGTGAAAAATATCAAAAAATCATGAAAAATTTGAAAAATTTACCAATTTTAAACTTCAAAAATTTCTGCATGTAAGACAGATAGTTATTCCACTCAAAATAGTTTATAACTAGCATCTACCATATGTCTGCTGTACTTTGGCGTCATTTTTTTAAATGTCTTTTTTTTTTTTACGACATTAGGGGGCTTAGAAATTTAGTAGTAATTTTCGAATTTTCTAAAAAATTTGCAATATACATTTTTTAGGGACCAGTCCAGTTCCAACGTGACTTTGATTGACCTGTATGTTAGATACCCCCATAAATGACCTCATCTAAGAAACTACACCCCTTAAAGTATTCAAAACCGCATTTAGGAAGTTTATTAACCCATTAGGTGTTTCACAGGAATTAAAGCAAAGTGGAAGTGAAATTTCAAAATTTCACTTTTTTTGCAGATTTTTAATTTTTATCCATTATTCACAAGAATACGGTAAATGTGATCAGGGAAATGCAACTTAATATTGATTCCCCAGATTCTGCCATTTTCAGAGGTATCCCATATGTGGCCTCATTTTCATTACAATTTTATTTAGGGGCCATTTCAGGTTTGCGGACACCCTAAGGTGCTGAAACTTAATAAACTCCCCTAAAAATACCCCATATTGGAAACTACACCCCTTATGGAATATATCCAGGGGTGTAGTGAGCATATCGATCCCACAGGCGTATCACAAAAGTTTTTAGCGTTAGGCTGTGAAAATGAAAAAAAACATTTTTTTCCAATAATCTGTAATTTTTGCTGAAAATGTTTAATTTTTACAAGGAATCCTGGTAAAAAAAAGCACCCAAAACCTTGTTACGCAATTTCTTCCAAGTTTGGCAAGTTCGGCAATACCCTACATGTGGGTGTAAACATGGCAGGGGGTATAAGGGAGGGAGCGCTATTTGGCTTTTGGAACGCAGATTACGGTGGGGCCATGTCGCATTTACAAAGCCCCCAGAACAGGTGAAACCTTCCAGTCAACCCATTTTGGATTCACCACGCCTCATAGATCTCATCTAGGGGTGTATTGTACGTTTTGGGTGCACAGGTGTTACAAAGTTTTGTTTTTTTTTTGCATTGGGCTATGAAAATGAGGGGAAAACGCAATTCCGCCATTGTTTTTTGGGTTTCAATTTTACAGAGTTCGCCGTGCAGTATAAATGACAGGAAATCTTTACTATGGGGGTTGGTCCAATTGCAATGATATAGATTTTATATAGTTTTTTTATGTTTTATTACTTTTACACAATAGAAATAGGTCTATAAAAAAAATAGCGTTTTTATGTTGTTCTGTTCTGATAGCCATAATGTTTTCAGTTTTCTGTATACGGAGCTGATTCTGGGCTTGTTTTTTGTGGGATGAGTTGACGTTTTTATTAGTACTATTATGGGGGGTATATGCCACTTTGATCACTTTTTATTAAGGTTTTTGTGAGGCATCTTGAACAAAATACAGCATTCCTGTAGTGTTTTTATTTTTATTTTTTAACAGTGGTCACCGTGCAGTATAACTGACATGCTAGTATTACTCAGCAGTTCGATACGATTACAGCAATACCCAATTTGTATATTTTTTATGTTTTACTGCTTTTACACAATAAAAACACCTTTATTCAAAAAGGAAAACACGTTTTGCATCACCATAGTCTGAGAGCCATAACTTTTTTATTTTTCTGTGTTCAGAGCTGTGTAGGGGCTTGTTTTTTGCAGGAAGAGTTGACGTTTTTATTGGTATCATTTTTGGGGGGTCAAGACTTTTTGATCAGTTTTAAATCCGTTTTTTTGCAAGGCAGGGTGAAGAAAGTACTGCAATCCTCGTAGTGTTTTTTATTTTTATTTTTAACAGCGCTCACCGTGCAGTATCCATGACCAGTTACCTTTACTCTCTGGGTCTATACAATTACGGCAATACCCTATTAATATAGTTTTTTAAATTTTGAAGCACTTTAAAAAAAAAAAGGGTTTTTATTGTGTTAAATAATATTTATGCATCGCTGTTTTCTGAGAGACATAACTTTTTTATTTTTCCGTATACAGAGACGTGTAGGGACTTTTTTTTTGCGGGATGAACTGTAGTTTTAATTGGTCTAACTTTGGCGTTTATATGAGTTTTTGATCGCTTTTTATTCCATTTTATGTGCTGCAGGATGTACAAAAATCGCAATTCTGTGACTGTTTTTTGTTTTTGTTTTTTACGGCGTTCACCGTACGGGTTAATTAAGGTGACAGTTTTATAGGGTGGGTTGTTACGCACGCAGAGATACCAAATATGGGTACTTTATTTATTTTTTATCTTTTTTGGGGCGATTAGCGTTTGTAAAGGGGAAAAGGGCGGTGTACATGTTTTTATTTTATTTTTTGTGTTTGTGTTTTACTTTTGTTTCACTTTTGACATTTATTTTTACTTTTTTTACATTTTTTTACTTTTTCTTCTAACGGCAATCATCAGATTGCTGTTAGAAAGCAGGCCAGTGCACAGTATTAGTACTGTGTACTGGTCGCCATGACAACTACATGTCACCATGCCCGCAATGCATTGTGGGCATGGTGACATCACAGACGACCCCGGGAAGTGCCGTTCACTTCCCGGGATCATCAGAAAGGGGATCGGTGCCGCCGGGAGCAGGCAGGAGGAGCTCACTCCTCCTGCCTGCGGCTTTATTATCGCAACCATGACAGGTTGCGGTAATGAAGCGGTAATCACCCGCGGCCGGAGCTCACTCCGGCCGTGGGTGATACGGCATGCGGCAATTTACCGCTGGTCCCATGTTGCGATCGCGCGTGGCTCGTCCGCAAGCCTGCGCGATCGCCAGGACGTATGCATACGTCCATTTGCGGGAAGTCACTTCTCGCTAGGGCTTATGCATACGTCCTATGTCGGGAAGGGGTTAAGAAACATGGTGCCAATCTTTATATATGTATATATATAGAGGCTTCGAAGACAGATCAATAATGGTAAGTTATATCTTGTAAGATGTTTAAACCCGCGGGAGTTCTAGTACTTAACTTGAAAATCCACATGGATTCCCTAGCTAAGAGTTTGCGATAAAGATCAACCCCTCTCTGTGCTAGTGTCACCTTCTCTACAGCACAAAAACTGAATGAATGTATATCGCCCCCGTGCACCTCTTGAAAGTGCTTTGACACACTTGAACATTTGAAGAGGTCACTTCTTAAGGCATCAGAAAGGTGTCTCCTAATTCTTATTTTTAACGGTCCTGTGGTACAGCAGACGTACTGAAGCCTGCAAGTATTACAAGCGATAAGGTAAATTACAAATTTACTGTTGCAGTTAATGAATTGTTTAATACTGTAGACCTTTTTGGTCACAAAAGACTCAAATGTTTTGTTTTAGAAAAATACTTGCAGGCTATGCACTGAGTGTGACCAGAGCCATAAAAACCTATTGAACTGAGCCAATTTTTTTGTGATGATGTAGAATAAGAGAAAAAACTGGGTGATATCAGTGAACCCAAAGTGGGTGCTTTTTTTTTTATACAAAACGCGTGTTGCATTGCAAACGTTTTTGTAGATCTGAATTAGTGTACATTAAAGGGAGATGACTTTTAATAATTTTAACGATATCTTTAAATTGCAAGCTATATGTTGTAGAAAATGTAATGGTATCATTGATGTAATTGAATTTTGGAACATCTTGCAACAAAGATTTTCTTTCTATACGTTTGATCCTGTTTTGTGCTCTCCTAATTACAGTAGACGAATAAAGGCGTTCCCTCAACCTAGTACAGGTTTCCTTTTCCGCTATCTGATATTGTGAATTGTCAGTACAGCATCTTCTCATATGGACCAATTCTTCATATGAAATATTGTCCATGACATGACGTGGATGACAAGAATCTGAGCGCAACAAAGAGTTGCGGGCAGTAGATTTTCTGTATGGTGAAACTCTAACAGATTCCTCTGGATGACCTGTCAAAGTCACATCAAGAAAAGACATATGGATGGTATGGCTCTGGGAGGTAAATTTGAGGTTCATGGTATAATTATTGATGCATTCCACAAATTGGGAAGCCTGTTGTGCCGCTCCCCCCCTCCCACACACATACCATCAGATGGTCATCAATATACCTTCCATACCATATGACATAAAAATGCTGGCCAGGGAAGGAGAGAACCGGGCCCCCATGGAAGCACTTAGTTTTTGTAGGTAGTAGGTACCATCGAACATGAAATAGTTGTGTGATAGCAGATACTCCACCACCTCCACAACGTATTCCCACTTGGTTTGAGATAGATTACTGTATTTGTTTAGATGGTAATTAAGGCATGAAAGAGTGATGTCGTGCCGCATGCGGGGATACAATCCCACCACGTCGCACGACAACCAACTAAGTGAGATTTCCAAGGTAATTGCTCAATGCTGTTCACTAAGTGTTTGGTGTCATGAAGATATCCAGGTAAGCTGGTCACCAAGGGCTGCAGAATGCAATCTACCCATAAGCCCAACAATTCATTTAGCGAACCTATGCCTGCAACAATGGGGCGAAAGGGAGGGGGAAAAACCCCCTTATGGACCTTTGGTAGGGAGTGAAAGATTGGCACTACAGGATTTGCTACATATAGATGTTCAGCTGATGCTGGGGAGAAGATGCCAAAAGAAACTCCCTTATTAAGCAAACCATGCAGTATGATTTTGAACTCATTGGTAGGATCACCATTAAGAACAAGATAAGTATTAGAATCCTGCAACATAGCTAAATTTTCTCTTAAATAAAGTGCTCTATCGAGAACCACTACTGAGCCTCCCTTATCTGCTGCACGTACAATTAGTTCTTGATTATTTTTAATCTCTGAAATAGCTGTTCGAACAGCTACATCATCTCCCCCCACCTCATCTGGTATGAAAGGTATATTGATGACCTTCTGATGGTGTGGGAGGGGGGGGCGGCACAACAGGCTTCGCAATTTGTGGAATGCATCAATAATTATACCATGAACCTCAAATTTACCTCCCAGAGCAATACCAGCCATATGTCTTTTCTTGATGTGACTTTGACAGGTCATCCAGAGGAATCTGTTAGAGTTCACCATACAGAAAATCTACTGCCCGCAACTCTTTGTTGCGCTCAGATTCTTGTCATCCACGTCATGTCATGGACAATATTTCATATGAAGAATTGGTCCATATGAGAAGATGCTGTACTGACAATTCACAATATCAGATAGCGGAAAAGGAAACCTGTACTAGGTTGAGGGAACGCCTTTATTCGTCTACTGTAATTAGGAGAGCACAAAACAGGATCAAACGTATAGAAAGAAAATCTTTGTTGCAAGATGTTCCAAAATTCAATTACATCAATGATACCATCACATTTTCTACAATATATAGCTTGCAATTTAAAGATATTGTTAAAATTATTAAAAGTCATCTCCCTGGGGGCGTGGCCTGCTATGCTGCTGGAGAGACGTGTGTAGGAGAGCTCCTCCAGGGAAAACTGCTATAGTGGGGCTAAAACTGCAAGAAATGGGACCAAAAAGAGGAAGGAGATGGAGCAGGACATCCCCAGGGTGCCTGGACGACGAGATGCTCATCTCAAACGTTTTTGCTCCACTGGCGGAGGTTCACACCACCTCCAGGGACAGCTCCCTGAGCCGGGCGCCATCTTGGGAGCCGGAAGAGAAGCAGAGACGTCCGCCTCGCAGCACAGGAGGGCGCACAACAAGGAAAACGCGGCAGGCAGACCCGCTGCTACTTACCCCTGAGAGTACCCATCGCTCTGACAGGACCTCGGGGAGGACGGAGAGGAACCGACGCCAGTCCACGACGCCGGCTGCAGCTGCGGGAAGGCGTGCGGGAGATTGTGTGCAGAGACCCCACAGAATGGAAGCGCCGGGCACCGGATCACAAGAGACAGGTACCGTCCGGACCACAGTGCTGGGAGAGACAGCTGCCTCACCTGCACGCAGGCTGGCGAGTGCACGGGGAGAACTGTCGAGCGGAGGGCCCTTAACGGATACTGAGTCCCCAGGAAGGGTGGGGGATTATGGATTACGGCTTCCCCAGGAGGAAGAGGATAGCTGTGACTCCCCGGCTGTCCCTTATGCCACGAGGGCGCAAGAGGAGGATGGAAGCCCCCTACATGCAGCCTTTGCAACCAATGACCACAGTATGGAGGGCCCTGGAGCTAGCCCCTCTTTGTTCCCTTCACAAAACACGGCAACCTCACCCGGCCGGTCGACCGAGCTGCACCCTCCCAGTGTGGAGTGGCCTGACCTGATGGACCCCAGCCCCAGGCCCAAGTCAGTCACGTCTGCCATGGACACTCCACACAAATCCTCATCACAGCACCAGGAGCTTAATACCCTGCGCATCCCTGCGTCAGAAGCATTACAAGCCTTACAAGGACATCCTGAGCTACAGGCCCTGCTCTCTCTGCTGCCCACCAAGAGTGACTTATCGGCGCTAGCCCAATATCTCAAAGCAAACTGGCGGAGTGAGCTCCAACCAGTCCAAGCTGATGTATCCTCACTGAAGCATAAAGTAAAGGTGTTAGAAGAGCAACATGAGAAAGTTCAGCACACGCTGGCTACTATGCAAACCTCAATAGAGGCCAAGAAGAACCTCCATCAAAACCTAATAGACCGTATGGATGATATCGAAAATCGAAATCGAAGGAACAACATACGAATTTGGGGCATCCCAGAGTCTGTCAGAACACAAGATCTACAGATGACTTTAACCAAAGTTTTCAATGGACTCCTGGGCAGAGATCTGGCAGAACCCATTGAGATCGATAGAACTCATCGCGATCTACGTCCACCTAGCATTGAGGAGTCCAAACCACGAGATGTCATATGCCGCATCCATTACTATTCACTTAAAGAATCCATAATGCAGAAGGCTAGACGCACTTCTAAGATATCCTGCGAGGGTGCTAGTATAGCCCTTTTCCCGGACTTGTCAAGACGCACACTTCGACTGCGAACCACGATGAAACCGTTACTTGCCATCCTGCTGTCCCACGGCATCCCCTACAGATGGGGTTTCCCCTTTGCCTTGCAAGTTCGAAGGGGGGATGAGATGATATCGATTCGATCTCCAGCGGATCTGCCGTCTTTCCTGGCGACTCTGGACCTTCCGCCTGTCCAACTCCCGGACTGGTTGTTGATGTTTGCCTCCACTTCAGCGGGGCGGGTCAACGGATCTCAGACTCCACGCAGAAGACCGGGGTCACAGAATTCGCCGCTTCCGCAGAGAGACCGCAGACCCCTGAGGAGAACCACAAGCTGGGAACGTCTACGGGATCCTGTGCGATTTAGCCTGCCGGGCAGCTGACCGTGAGCTTATATATGCATATATTGACTTCTCTCTCGGGCATTTGTTTACTTACCTTGTGTCTTGATTATCCTTGGTCCCACAATCTAACAGGGTTTTGCCCACTTGCTTCCCATCTTTATCCTTATGCCCTCTTTCTCTCTTTCCCCTACCCTCCTCCCTCTCAAACTCCCCTTCCCTTATCCCTGCTACCAGGAGGCAAGTGGACACCCTTCCAATTGCATATCATGCACCCCCATCTGTTTTTTCGTATCCATGGCTCTCATGGAATCCATAATTATGCTTCTTTTACTGCCCTGTCCCACGTTGGTACATATGCAGATTCATTTTCATATGATTGATATGTATTTGCTGATGTGTAGTGTATTTCACATGCAAACTAGCAGTCAGAGTCCCCAAATAGGTTTGGACCTCAGCGCTTTTCGCCGGTCCTTCGCAGCTATGAGGCTGCAATGTATAGAATTGGTGCCAATGAAGCTGACAGGGGGAGCTACGGTTAGCCCCTCCTGGGTTTTTCAGGTTTTTTTGTTTGTTATGTGCAGGTCTGGAGAATTATCAGGAGTGGAAGAGTTCCTACTAGTCGGGCTGAGGGGTTGGTCACTTAATGTGCCATGACGTCAATAAAAATTACCTCCTTCAATGTGAAGGGGTTAATATCCCACAGAGGCATTCTCGGATTCTCTACGAGATGCATAAGGCGCGCTCTCATATTCTATGCCTGCAGGAGACCCACTTTAGCAAAAAACATCTCCCAGTCCTAAGGAATAGATACTACCCTGCCTGGTGCCATTGCAGCAGTCCGGACTCCAAAACTAAAGGAGTAGCAATCCTTTTTCATAAATCCCTCCCATTTCAGCTTAATGATACCAGACAAGACCCTGATGCAAGATATCTTTTTGTAAGATGTAGCATTCAGGGCACCCCTTACACAATTGCAAATATATATGCCCCAAACCAGGGTCAACTGTCATTTCTCTCTAAGGTCTTAGATGAGCTAACATTGTATGTGCAGGGGGAGATAATTTTGTGTGGTGATTTCAACGTGGCGCTCCATCCACTGCTGGACACCTCCTCTGGCCACTCCAGCATTCCCTTAAATAAGTTGAATAAAATTAAAAAGATGCTACATGAGATGCAATTAAGTGATGTCTGGCGGATCACGCACCCCGAGGACAGGGACTACACGTACTACTACCCCCATAAAACATACAGCCGCATAGATTATATATTCGTTAACCATTCCCTCCTTCCCCGGATCACAAAAACATACATTGCAGATATCTTGCATTCAGATCATGCCCCCGTTCACTGCCTGCTGAGCGTGCCAAATGCCTCCAGAAAACCCTTCTCCTAGAAGCTGAACGAGACGCTACTTAACGACCCTTTATGTTTGGCCGAGCTAAAACACTCTGCCAAGCACTTTATAGAGGATCATGCCTTGGATGACACGCCTCCTCATCTTAAGTGGGACGTGTTAAAATGCGTGCTCCGAGGAGTGCTGATAAAACACGGATCGAGATTGAAAAGGGAAGCAGCAGCACACTTGAATAAATTACTAGCTCGTATGCATGCCCTGGAAATGGAGCATAAAAGGAGCGGAGATTATACCATTTACAGGGAATTAATGCAAATAAAGCATGAGGTCCATAAAGTGTTGGAGAGAAAGAACAAGAGGTATAGGCAGCTTTGCGCTCATTCTTTTTATGAATGGAGCAACAAGCCGAGCAGAATGCTGGCCCGAGCTTTGAGGGACAAAAGAGCGTCTTTGTTCGTGGCCTCCGTTAAAAACAATGAGGGGAAGGTAGTGCACTTGACCTCAGAGATTTTGGAGGTATTTCGCACATATTACCAAGAACTATATAACCTACCTAAACCGAGCCGGTCCTCTTCCCCAGGTAAATTAGAGGAATATCTCAAAGCTACGGCACTCCCTACTCTTGACCCAGAAAGGTTGGCTCTAATAGAAGCCCCCTTTACGGCGGACGAATTGAGTGAGGCTATATCGACGCTTCCTACGGGCAAGAGTCCAGGGCCAGACGGCTATACCACAAAATTCTATAAAACCCTGAAAGAGGAATTAGTGTGTCCCATGTTGGATTCCTTTAATTCACCTGCATTTTACAGTGACCCCTCGCCACATTTCCTCTTAGCATATATTACAGTTATACCTAAAGAGGGTAATGACCCGCTGGCATGTAACAGCTATAGGCCAATCTCATAATTAAATACTGATGCGAAGTTGTTCGCCAAGCTCCTAGCCCTTAGGTTTAACACGATTCTACAGGATCTGATTGGTTTAGATCAAGTAGGATTTGTCCCCACCCGTGAAGCGCGTGATAACACGCTAAAAACCATATCTATTATACAGAGAATGAAGGAAGGTGGAAGACCCGAAATGCTGCTTTCCCTTGATGCTGAGAAAGCGTTTGACAGGGTGGACTGGTCCTTTTTGCAGGCTGCACTGAAAAATATAGGTCTTGGACCGCTTATGCTGCAAAGGGTTATGACTTTATATCGAAATCCTAGCGCCCAAATCCGGATCAATGGCTCCTTATCATCCCCGGTTCTGATACGGAATGGCACCAGGCAGGGTTGCCCCCACTCCTCTATTCTGTATGTGATAGTGATGGAACATTTATTGAGAGAGTTGAGGAACAACCCGGATATAAGAGGTTTTGTTAGTGGTGATACTCAGTATAAATGCGCAGCTTATGCAGATGACCTGCTGCTTTATATATCCCAGCCCCTTGTCTCATTGCCTAATGTTATGTCCTCTCTGAAGCAGTTTGGTGCCCTAACTAACTTGAAAATAAATTTTGCGAAATCGACAGCATTGGGAATAAACTTAGAGGCGTCCACAATATCCCCCTTGAGGATGAGATTTCCCTTTAGGTGGGCTAGGCGGGCCTTTAAATATTTAGGGGTTCACATTCCTTCTGACCCAGATTATCTGATAGAGCTTAACTTCGCCCTTCTCATGGCCATAATAACAGCGGACTTGAGGCGATGGAATACCAAAGACTTTTCTTGGCTAGGCAGAATCCACATAATTAAAGTGAATAGTTGGCCCGGCATATTGTACCTATTGCAAAGGCCAAACCATGCTTTCTGCCAAAAACATTCTTCCAGCAGATAGATAGGATTATACGGCACTTTGTGTGGGGGGGGGGGGGGGTAGGAAGGCGAGGAGTGCCAAATCTGTTCTCATTAGGAAGAGGAAGAAGGGAGGGTTGGCTTTGCCTGACATCAAAGCCTACTACTTAGCCACGGTGGCGGTGCGATTTGTAGATTACTACCAGCATCGCTCTAGGAAACTCTGGGTGCAGTTGGAGGAAAATATCTATAAAGCACCACTTTCAAACATTCCCTGGTTGCCCCCCTCTGCTCTGTCAATGCGACTGGTGCAAGAACTACCCTGGGTGGCAAGACACACAATTCTGACTTGGCGTGTATATGGCTTGAAGAGGGGCCTACTGCTCCTTGGTGGCCCATTGACTCAGATAACAGGGAACCCCTCTTTGGAACTAAATTGTCCCCTTTTTACAATTTCAGATGCTCAGGGTAAGAGACCATTGTTTTTTGCGTATGTGCTTGCTCCCCAGAGAATCCAACCCATGGTGGAGATCAAGGAGGCTTTTCCTTCTCTCCGCTTTACTGGTTCAGGTACTTACAGATCACACATTACTCTAACAAAGCGAAACTAAACTTCCACAGACCACTAGCCCCCCTGGAGACTCTGTGCATAAAAGGCTCCGCCGAGGGGCACTTGATCTCCAGAATATACGAGTTACTTATTTCAACCATGTCCGATTCCAGACCTGCCTATCAAGCAAGCTGGGCAAGGGAACTTGAGAGGACCATTTCGAAGGAGGAGTGGCAGAGGGCATGTGGAATTGGCATACAAATCCATTGTGTCCTGTAGGATACAAGAGCTTAACTTTATAATAATTTCCCGCTGGTATAGGGTGCCCACACTGTTGCACGCAATGAACCCCCAAATTCCTAACGCATGCTGGAGATGTGGTACAGCGGTTGGATCCATGTCCCACATATGGTGGGCATGCCCAAGGATCCAGGGTTTCTGGAGTAAAGTGTTACAGGTCATTGAAATAGTGACAGGGATTCGACTACAGAATGACCCATTAGTTGTACTCCTGCAGATTATCCCACTGCCGATACACATACTTAAGGGACATATTCTCATGCTCTGTGCAGCAAAAGTCTTGATTCCAAGGTTGTGGAGATCGATGGACATACCTTCAAAGGCATCATGGTTCAATGAGCTAACTGCCATCCAACGTATGGAAGAGATCCGTGCGGATCACAATCAGACGAATGACAAATACCTAGCCACCTGGTCGAGCTGGATGGTGTTCTGTGATTCACCTGAATATCTTACGTTCCTCGATACCTAGAGTATCCCTATTCTTATTCAGCTAACATGGTCTTTGACAGGGAGCGGCAGCATTAACGTAGGGCTTGAGACTGACGCCTACTCGACAAGGAAACTAGCACATCCCCTCTCTTTGTGATCTGCTTCTCATCTTGACGCTCCGATTTCTCCTATGTTTGGCACAATTTTCTCATTTTTGTTCTTTTGACTAGTCTATTTGGTATTCTGAAAGACATCATCGGCGCCTCCCTCGGGCCGACTAATATGAGCGGCATACCCCCACCATTATCTGGGCCACCATACGTTGTCCTTTGGATTTCAGTTAATGGAGCAATGATGAGTACTGCTTATTTTTATTAGGATATATTAGAAATACTGAGTACAAACGATACATTTGATTATTGTCTTTGACTACTTTTTTCTGCAATATGCTGGTATTGTACTTATCATTGATCTGTGTCCTGTATATCAATATTGCTTGTTTAATGCATTGAATTGTGTTATATGCTGAATACTTAATAAACTGTTTTGAATACGAAAAAAAAAGTCATCTCCCTTTATTGTACACTAATTCAGACCTACAAAAAGTTTTGCAATGCAACACGTGTTTTGTATATATATAAAAAAAAAGTACCCAATTTGGGTTCCCTGCTATCACCCAGTTTTTTCTCTTATTCTACATCATCACAAAAAAATTGGCTCAGTTCAATAGGTTTTTATGGATGTGGTCACACTCAATGCACAGCCTGCAAGTATGTTTCTAAAACCAAAACATTTGAGTCCTTTGTGACCAAAAAGGTCTACAGTATCAAACAATTCATTAACTGCAACAGTAAATTTGTAATTTACCTTATCGCCTGTAATACTTGCAGGCTTCAGTACGTCTGCTGTACCACAGGACCGTTAAAAATAAGAATTAGGAGACACCTCTCTGATGCCTTAAGAAGTGACCTCTTCAAATGTTCAAGTGTGTCAAAGCACTTTCAAGAGGTGCACGGGGGCGATCTACATTCATTCAGTTTTTGTGCTGTAGAGAAGGTGACACTAGCACAGTGATCTTTATCGCAAACTCTTAGCTAGGGAATCCATGTGGATTTTTAAGTTAAGTACTAGAACTCCCGCAGGTTTAAACATCTTACAGGATATAACTTACCATTATTGATCTGTCTTAGAAGCCTCTATATATATATACATATATAAAGATTAGCACCATGTTTCTTAATTTTAGAGAGTAGTGTGTTTATAAGTTTTTAATACGCTCGCTCATTACTTTGTAAAGAGGATGACACATCACAGGGGGTGTTCCCCTCTGTGATCATGTGATCCTCTTGAGCGTCACTATATATAGCGAGCACCAACTATTCTAACACAGGTGACCACGACTAAGGACTGATCTCCGAAATGCATCGGTCTTCAGTGGCTAATCATGGTGCCACATACGCGTTAGAAGCATTACCATCCTCCATGTATCGTTTTTATGCAAGTCAGAAATAAAGCATTGGAATTTTATCCTTCTATGATTCACTTTTCTAATTGCTGTCTTGCATCGGGTGAGGACTCCGCCCTGCCGTGCTCCCGAGACCTGGACGTTACTAACAGATGGATGAGCTGAGTTTTACACACTTTGCCTGTATACAAATAACACCACGTATAAAATTATATACACCTAAATAAAACATGCAAAACAAACCACCACCAAAAGTGAATAAAGTGAAAGTGCCAAAAGTGCAGGTGAGAGAGAATAAGGTGCAAGTGCATATGAATAATTATTTATTATAAAAACCAGACTTCCTCAATGATACAAGATAAAACAAATATGTAATGTGAACAAAAATACAAAATATGATCAGTGCATACTACAAGCATATTATTACATCCATTAAAATATATGATGAATACATAAATATTCATGATCTGGCGGTAACAGTATGCGCTGAGGCGCGATCACTGGTAATCGGGTGTGGATTCACTGTGATCACTGCAGGCGAGATGGTAGATGGAGATCCACGCCAGGGAGCAGAGTCTAAGGGGCCCCCGGTCTTCACCGGAGCCCGCCGCAAAGCCGGACTGACTTTGCTGAGGGGAACCTCCAGGTCACTACCCCTGACGTGACTACCTGCGGGGCCAGCCAAGGTGCAGGACAGGAACACAGGCACTGGAGTGGTGGTAGACAGGTACAGCTGATAGATGTAAGCAAGCAGGATACAGCAGGAATAAACGTATGCATCAGCAGGATTACAGCAGGACACTGAACAGGTGCAACAGCAGGATACAGCAGGTACTGGACAGGTGCAATGGCAGGATACAGCAGGAAACAAGACAGGTACAGGGACAGCAGAAACAACAGACAGGTGGTCAGGAGCTCTGATGGACCGCAGGAATTGAACCAGGCAACTCAGGGGTCAAGTCCAGAATAGCAGACCTGAGAAGCTGGCAGGAGCTCAGATGGACAAACACTTAGCATGAGGCACAACAATGGACTGACACTGGAGGAAGGACAGGAAGTTCCTCTTATAGCCAGGGGTCACAGGTGAAGAGGAAGGCAAGAGAGGCACAAACCCATTAAAGGGCAGGAAGTTGCTGCGCGCATGCCCTAGGAGGCGCAGTGCACGTACAGGAAACCAGGAAGCAACAGGACAGGCAAGTATACCGCAGAGAACACAGGCCGCCGGGACCCCTGCACAGGGAGCCCCAGCAGGGATATGGCAGGCACGGACACAGCCTGAACCTAATTTTCTTTATTGACAAACTCCTGTTCCCCAGAAAATGTTTGAATAATCTCAATCTGTTCCTTAAGTTTCACATTAATGGCCTCCAGAATAACTCCTTCTTCCTTCAATAGCAGATTCATAAGCCATAATGAGCTAAGAGTTACTTTTGGTGTTGCGTCATTTTGACGAAAGCTCTGATGTTTGGTTTGCTATAATAGTAGACGTGGTAGAAATATGTTTCTTATTGATATGTACAGTATGTATACTTTCTGTGGTGCCTCTACATTTTCAAAGAAAATGACGATGGAAAAACTCCAGCACTCGTGCTCAGGTATGATTAGAAAAATTCTTCAAGTATGCACTTTATTGGATACATAATAAAAATAAAACATTAAAACACATAATAGCTGCTGAGTTCACGCGTTTCTAGCCTAGCTCATGCCTCTTAATCGTAACTACATTTTAGCAGTCTAACAACGTTCTAATATACACTTCCGTAAAGCAATTAACAAAACACCTGAAATTTAACCCATTATGCAACCTGTGAGGAAAACAAGGATACACATATGACAAACTAACAACACAGCAAAATGAAAAAACACACATATCAAATACATAAACAATTAATATAAATACATAAGGTCTGATCGATAATTAAGACCTTGTGGATAGCGTGTTTCAAGGGAAAATATCCAAAATGCTTCTCTATATGTGAGAAGCTTTCTCCAATCCCCACCTCTAATCGGCTTTGTGACTGTCTCAATAGCTCTAACTGTAAAGGAACTAAGATTACCAGAGTGTACATCTACAAAATGTCTGGACGCACCTGATAAACTCCTAGATTGAGAGTGACCGAAATCATAGATATGTTCCCTGATTCGAATATGTAGAGACCTAGTCGTGCACCCTATGTATTGCAGTCGGCAATCTTCACAAGTGATCATATAAACCACATGGCTGCTATGGCAATTCATAAAGGAAGTAATTGGATATATCTTACCCGTAGTGAATGATTGAAAGGAATCACTTTTGACCATATATTTGCATAATCCACATCTGGACGTTCCACATTTGAAAGAGCCTTTAAAGTTAAGCCATCTATTGTTATTTCTAATAGTATCCGAATACATGCTTGGTGAAACTCTGTTACCAATGGTTCTGGCTCTAGTAGGGACAAATCTACATCCATCTTTAAGAATCTTACGTAATATTGGATCCAAATTGAGGATAGGAAGATGTTTTTTGATAATATTGGAAATAGTTTGAAATTGACAACTATAAAAAGTGACAAAACTAACATTATAAGGATTCCTATCTTTAACTTTAGAACCATATAGCAGGTCCCTTTTGGTATTTTATCCATTTTATTGATAGCCCGATGTATGCTACTGGTTTTATATTCTCTCTCTTTAAGTCTCTGGCTAATGTTATGCTTTTCAATATCAAAAGCTTCCTGTGTGTTGCAATTTCTTTTCGCTCGTATGAACTCTCCCGTCGGAAGATTTTCAATGACATGATGGGGATGACAGCTGGAAGCAGAGAGTATACCATTGCCTGAAATAGACTTTCTATGTGTACTCGTGTAAACTTTACCATCAGAACTATTACCACATAACAGAAAATCCAAAAATGCAATTTGTTGTTGGTTACTTTCCCAGGTAAATTTGAGATTATATTGATTATCATTGATGTAATCAATAAATTTGGGGTTGTCAGACACCCTACCTTGCCAAATAAGCAGGGTATCATCAATGTACCTAGTATAAATAAAAATATCTTGGGAAAATGGATTATTAAGGGAATAAATGCATTTTTCTTCCCACCATGATACAAAAATATTCGCCAATGAAGGCGAGAAGCAAGAGCCCATTGGACAACCTTGAATCTGTAAATAATTTTTTTTATCAAAAACAAAGTAATTATGCTGTAATAAAAATTCTGTAGCTGAGATTATATAATGTTTAAGGTCCTCACTGTAACTGGTATAGCTGTTAAGTTGACACGAAAGGGCAGTTAAAGCCAATGTATGTGGAATAGATGTATACAGAGATGTTATATCGCATGAAAGCCAGGAGAAATGGGGTTGCCAAGTGATGTTCTCCATGATTCTCAAGACATCACCCGAATCCTTCAAATAGCTGGGTGAGCGGAGTACTAATGGTTGCAGGTGCCTGTCTAACCATACACTAAGATGTTGAAAAATAGAGTCAATCCCTGAAATGATAGGGCGTAAGGGTGGAGGGAAAATACCTTTACAGGTTTTCGGCACAGCGTGAAAAATGGGAATTTTTGGATATTTCACCAACATACTTTCTCTTAATTTAGGTGTAAAGATGTTGAGTGCAAGGCCTTCATCTAATACCCTCTCAACCTGTTTACTGAAGCATGTAGTGGGATCACTTTTTAATATCCTGTATACCTTATTGTCTCCTAACATCTTCTTAATCTCCATAGAATATAATTCCTTATCCAATACTGTAACCAAACTACCCTTATCTGCAGGGCGAACTATTATATAGGGGTTATCTTGTATTTCCTTCATGGCACGATATTCTCTATGTGTTAAATTTTTGTCATGGATAGACATACTGGCATGCAAATCCTTAAATCCTGTTCAACTAGTTGCTGGAAATCATCCATTACTTTTACTCTTGAGTTTATAGGATAGAAATCCGTATTTTTCATATATTGTAAATTGACATCCTCCACAGTAATATCATTAGTGGTGGATCTATCATCATCCAGATTCTCTAATAACAAAATGGATTTCTGTTCCACAAAACTCAAGCCTCTAGGAAAAGAGGATTGATTTCAAACCTGACTGTAAATAATTTCATTATCATGAGTGGTATTTTCTTCAAAAAGGTGCTTTTTGACTGTTAATGTACGGATAAATTTATTAACATCTTTAATGGTTTCAAAGAGATTAAAATTAGGAGATGAAAAAACTTTGAGATTCTAGGTTGAGATTATATATATATTGTAAGGTGGCAACAGCAGGAAGGGTGTACAATGGAGTGTACATCCCGGCTAGTGTCCTGGCATGCACCTTTCAATGTCCAAACACATGCCCCCAAGGTAAGGAGACTTGGGGGAATGAAAGGCCAAACTTCAATAGGTGTCGACAGTTCAGACTGTCGACATATGTTTAACATGCGTAATATGTTAGTATGGCTTCAGCCATTTCCTGGGTCGGCCTTTCATTGGGAGTGAGCATAGAGCAGGGTGGGTGCTCACTTCCCATGACTCTACTCCGGGGTTTACCTGGAGTATAAAAGTCAGCAGGTAAGCTGACTATGGTGGTTACAACCCCTGGCTACCTTCAAGCCTTGGGTGGAGTCCTGCTGGAAAACCAGCAGGGTGAACTTGCAGGCTGACAGTAAGCTGACCTCTGTTAGTTAGAGCCCAGACGGGCAGGCGTTTTGTTTTTTTTGTTTGTGTTTGTGCATGCCTTGCACGTTGTACTTTCTGTTTGCTGCTAAATAAAATACAGAAGCCCTGTATTTTCACCTGGAATACGTCTCTGTCTCTGCCTGAACACGTGAAGTCACGATCCCAGAGCCGCTAAAGCTCACACATGGTGGAGGATGCGGGCAAAATAGAGGAAGTACTCTTCTGAGACAGAGGAAAAACGTATGTCCTGGGTGCAAGCAGCTACCGCACGGTCAGCAGAGGCGGCTAAAATGGATGAGTTCGTCCAGAAAGCGCACGAAGAGACCATCCGGGCGCAAGCTGAGACGAATCGCCTGCTAATTGAGACCCACCAAGCCACGGTGAAGGAACAACAGCAGGTAAACCACACGCTGCAGCAACAGCTACAGACCCTGGCTGCAAGGCCAGAAGTACCAACAAGTGCTCGGTCCACGGACCGCCAGTTGGTGCAAGGTTCCCTGCGCAAGATGTCCGCAGATGACGACATCGAGGCCTACCTGGGGACCTTTGAGCGGATAGCAGAGAGAGACAGCTGCCGGCGGGACCATTGGACGGATGTCCGGCTCCCTTCCTAAGGGGCGAACCGCAAAAGGGCCTACTTCGACCTGCGTGTCCAAGACGCCAAAGACTACAACAAACTGCGGGGGGAGATCCTGGCCTGACTGGGGGTCACCCTGGCCGGACGGGCCCAGAGAGTACAAGCCTGGGAGTTTAATCCGGCCAAGCCCGCCAGGTCACAAATGTACGACCTGTTCCACATTACCAACAAGTGGCTACAGCCGGAGACCCACACACCTGCCCAGGTGGTCGAGCGAGTGGTCTGTGACCGTTTTGTGCGGGCCCTTCCCGTCAAGCTCCAGAGGTGCGTGGGGTACACCGACCCCAAAAGCGTGGATGAATTGGTCGCGGTTGTGGAACGGTACAGCGCTACAGAGGAGTTCCTGCAGGTCCTACATACCCCGGGAATCCGCGACCTCCAACCGCGGTAAGACTGTCCTGTCCCGAAAGGGGTTCCGGGTATACGGAAGGGGGAGAGGCCACCTACCCCAAAACGGGACCCTGTTTCTAAGGCCCAGGACCCTTAGTCTGCTGGCGATCCCAAGGATGAGACATGTGGGGGCACGTTCCCCGGGCAGGGAGGAACCATGGAATGTGGGATGGGGAGGCGTATCTCCTGGTTTGCCCAGCCGTCATATTCCACTCGGGTCGCTGCTGGAAAAGGACCGACGAGAGTGCCCTGTTACCATTAATGGACATTTGGTGCGGCCCTCCTGACTCGGGGAGCTTAGTGACCCTTGTGCAAGCCCGACTGGTGAGCCCAGAGCAACTACTCTAAACGCCGGATAGGGGTAGTTTTGTATACATGGGGACACAGGGACTACCCCACTGCCATACTGGCAATAGAGACTGCCTGTGGGGTCACCCAACTTGAGGTGGCCGTGGTGACCGTTTCCCTCACAGCGCAGTTATTGGCTGTGACTTTCCGCTGTTTTGGGACCTCATAAAATGTATAATGATGTACCTGCTGTAAATGACGTGTGCCAAACAAGTGGTAATGTTGAGCCTGTCCCTTTTTCCCTTGTCGGTCCTGGCTGGAGACCCACAGGAGACCTCCTCTGAGTTAGAACTCTCCTCCTTGCCAGTCTTGAGAGGGACTTTTGGCACAGAACAAGGAGGGACCCAAAACCTGGGTAACTTTTGGGGAAAAGCGTAAAGGTCATTGATGGAGACCGAGGAAACCAGGGGGGAGTTGGTCTACCCGCACTTCGCCGTAGGGGACAATTTATTATATCGGGTGGGGAAAGACGCCAACAAGGGGGGTGGAACAGTTGGTAGTACCCCGAACACATGTCCGTATGATCTTAGAGCTGGCACATTCCCATTTTGTTGGGGGGACACTCGGGCGCGGAGAAAACTAGGCAGCGGGTGGAGCTTAACTTCTACGGGCCCGGGATCTACAAGGCAGTGGATGAATTCTGTCAGTCCTGTCCGGAGTGTCAGGTCCACGCCCTAGACCCCTTTCCCGGAGTCCATTGGTTCTCTCCCCATTTTTAGGTAAAATTTGAGCGGATTGGCAGGAATTTGGTCGGTCCCCTCCCTAAATCAGCTAGAGGGCACCAGCATATCTTGGTTGTACTGGATTATGCCACCCCCTACCCTGAAGCTATAGCCCTCAGAAATACCTCCCCTTAAAGGGATAGCTAGGGGGCTGTTTAAACTATTCACCCGTACAGGATCCCCAAGGAGATCCTGACCGTCAGGGTACCCCGTTTATGTCCAATGTAACCAAAGAGCTATGCCGCCGGCTAAAAAATTGCCCACCTGCGCACCTCCGTGTACCAAACCCAGAACCGATGGGCTGGTCGAGCGCTTTAATAACCTTAAAGGGCATGTTAAAAAAGGTGGTGGACAAGGATGGTAGGGATTGGGACCACCTGTTGCCCATCTTATGTTCGCCATCGGGAAAATCCCACAGGGATCCACGGGGTTCTCTTCATTCGAGCTGCTATATGGGAGACATCCCCAAGGGCTCCTGGACATAGCCAGAGAAACATGGAAGCAAGAGGAAACCCCTTACAGAAGTGTTCCCTAAAAGAAAATAGCCGACATGCAAAGGGCAGGATCGCGGCAGTTATGCCCATTGTAAGGGAGAACATGCTACAGGCCCAGGAAGCCCCAGGCCCGGGTTTACAACAGGGCCGCAAGAGTCAGGTCTTTTTAGCCCGGGGACAGGGGGCTCGTACTTGTTACCAACTGTAGAGAGCAAGTTCCTAGCTAAATGGCAAGGCCCCTATGAGATCTGTGAACGGGTGAGTGAGGTGAATTACAAGGTTTTCCAGCCGGGAAAAGAAAACCCTACCAAAATTTTCCATAGTAACCTCATCAAACCCTGGAAGGACCGAGAAAGCCCGGTAGCTGCAAGGGGGTCAGGGGTCCCAAACAAGGAGTTACCCCCGTCCGTATCGCGGAGTCCTTGTCAGAGGTTCCAGAGACAGGGAGGGTCCGGGAGTTCCTACAGAGGGGAACCGAGGGGTATTCTCTGAACTGCCTGGCCCGGACAATATGTCATCCAACATGACAGTGTCACCGAGCCTGGCCAAAAGGTGCGGCTGAGACCATACAGGGTGCCAGAAGCCCAGAGGCAAAGCCATTTTACGAAGAAATGAAGGAAAATGCTAGCCCTGGGGGTAATAGAGAAGTCCCCAAAAGGGGTGGGCCAGCCCCATCGTGATTATCCCTAAGCCAGATGGTAAACTTGCGGTTTTGTAATGACTTCCGCAAGTTAAATGAAGTCTCCAAATTCGATGCCTACCCCATGCCAAGGGTCGACGAGCTGATCGAGAGGTTGGGACCAGCGAGGTATATGACCACCTTAGACCTCACCAAAGGGTACTGGCAGGTTCCCCTCACAGATCAGGCCAAAGAGAAAACGGCATTTTCCACCCCAGAGGGACACTTCCAGTACGTCGTCCTTCCCTTTGGTTTGCATGGGGCCCCTGCGACCTTTCAGAGGTTAATGGACATCAAAACAACTACAGGTATAACACCTAGAATAAAGATACATAAAACATAACTTTTAATAAAAATAAATAAAAATTGAGAAAGAAAACGAAAAGACACCCTCAAAATATACCCTATCAAAGACCTGTCTGCCTCAAAAATGGGGAAATCGCCCCAATAAGGGCGCCCCCACACTGGAAACCCAAACTAACCCCGTCCCTAGCTACATCTAAATGAAAAAAAAGAAAACACATATACCACAAATGGAGTGCACAAACAAAAAAAGTGCTGTGATAAATAACAAAACCAACCCGACCCAATATACGTTTGATGTTCAATAATACTATGAATTGATGATGCGTCATAGGAAGATGATCAATAACGCATAAATATTCCAATATTCCAATGCGTTTCCCCCTAGATACTTTGGGGGTTTATCAGGGAAAAATTGCAGTTGATAACAACCAATACGGAACATCTAAGGAAAAATCAAAAAAAGATGTTTGCAATAAATTAACTCACGTCCCTTAATGATGGAAACAGGGCTGGTAAGATAGAGGACGGGGTCCAGGATAAGTCATGTACAGATCCCCGCTATCTGATTACTGAGACAGGTCCAAGCAGTAACAAATTCAGTGAATCACAAGCCACATATATAGCAAGGCAAATTAGACCCAATTAGTATCAGCCATTAGCACCTTTGACTACCACAGAGCCCTGTATGCAAACGCCCAAAAAAAAAAAAAAAAAAAAAAAAAAACGTTAAAAAGGTGTTAGAACTACAAGGTCCGGCATGCAATACCGGAAAATGCCTCGTGCATGTGCAGTAGCGGGGAGGGAAAAACAAACAGTTAAATAAACTACATAGACCAGGATGCAATGCCGCTGTCACCCGGCGCATTCTCAGCAGCGCCGACGGCACATATAATGACTGCAATATCGCAGACAGAGCCGAGGCTTGAATAACAGAAAATAAACATACAACATGGCAATGAAGGCGCTAAGCAGTATTTTATAATTATAAAAAGCGAGCCTATAGAGCAAAATATTTGTATGCAGCTAAACAGTTGTATATTTGTGATAAACCATATAAAAGATCCAAACTAAGAATCCTATAAGATACTATAGAGTTCCAATAGGTATATACAACGTTTTATGTATCTTTATTCTAGGTGTTATACCTGTAGTTGTTTTGGTTTAAATTGTATTGGTATACCCAGAACTTCATTTCATTATATCAAGGGTTCTCTACACCTATACATCGTGCTTAAGTAGAGTACATGGTAGTGTTTGTGTTAATGGACATCATCCTGCAGCCGCATAAAAACTATGCAGCCGCATACCTGGATGATGTGGTGATCTACAGCGCCGATTGGGATTCGCATCTGGCTAAGGTGCAAGCAGTCCTAGACGCGATAGGGGCCGCCGGTCTAACGGCCAACCCACAGAAGTGCGCAATAGGGCTAGAGGAGGCTCGCTACCTCGGGTATAATATTGGCCGAGGGGTCATCAAACCCCAGGTAGACAAGCTCGAGGCCATTCAAAATTGGCCTCAACCTGTGTCCAAGAAACAGGTTAGAGCCTTCCTTGGCATTGCAGGTTACTACAGGAGGTTTGTGCCAGCCTTTGCCACAATAGCTGCCCCTCTCACAGATCTCACCAAGGGAGCAAAATCCACCCTAGTAAAGTGGAACCCGGAGGCTGAGCAAGCCTTTCTGAAACTTAAGGAGGTACTCTGTAAGAGACCTGTACTGGTTACCCCTGATTTCAGAAGGGAATTCATAGTACAGACGGATGCCTCAGAGGTGGGTTTAGGTGCAGTCCTGTCCCAAAGGGTTAATGGGGAAGAGCACCCCGTCGGGTACCTCAGCCGGAAGCTGTCGGCGGCAGAAAAGAACTACTCGATTGTAGAGAGGGAATGTCTGGCTCTGAAATGGGCAATCGAGGCGCTGAGGTACTATCTGGTGGGGAGGCAATTTAGGGTGATCACTGATCACTCCCCATTGAAATGGATGGCCCAAAACAAAGGGAAGAATGCGAGGGTGACCCGGTGGTTCCTGGCCCTACAGGATTTTAAGTTCTGTGTAGAACACCGTCCAGGGTCTCAACAAGCAAACGCAGACGCATTATCTAGAGTACATAGTTTCGGGGCACAAGGTGCTCCGCCCCACGGGTCTGAGCAGAGGGGGGGGGGATATGTAAGGTGGCAACAGCAGGAAGGGTGTACAATGGAGTGTACATCCCGGCCAGTGTCCTGGCATGCACCTTTCAATGTCCAAACACATGCCCCCAAGGTAAGGAGACTTGGGGGAATGAAAGGCCAAACTTCAATAGGTGTCGACAGTTTAGACTGTCGACATATGTTTAACATGCGTAATATGTTAGTATGGCTTCAGCCATTTCCTGGGTCGGCCTTTCATTGGGAGTGAGCATAGAGCAGGGTGGGTGCTCACTTCCCATGACTCCACTCCGGGGTTTACCTGGAGTATAAAAGTCAGCAGGTAAGCTGACTATGGTGGTTACAACCCCTGGCTACCTTCAAGCCTTGGGTGGAGTCCTGCTGGAAAACCAGCAGGGTGAACTTGCAGACTGACAGTAAGCTGACCTCTGTTAGTTAGAGCCCAGACGGGCAGGCGTTTTGTTTTTTTTGTTTGTGTTTGTGCATGCCTTGCACGTTGTACTTTCTGTTTGCTGCTAAATAAAATACAGAAGCCCTGTATTTTCACCTGGAATACGTCTCTGTCTCTGCCTGAACACGTGAAGTCACGATCCCAGAGCCGCTAAAGCTCACATATATATATATATATATATATATCTATATATATATATGTGTGTGCCGTAACCCTGACAGTGGCACCCAGGTTTGCATATTGTTTTTTCAGAAATGTTTTTTTGTGCAAAACCATACGTTGTATTTGGTGTATATTGCTTTTAATCTATATGGGGAGGAAGGGGTGCCTCCATTTTGGTTCTCTGCACTACGCCCACTTTCACAGGCTGTCATAAAAGTGCAGCTTGCAGGTTTGGTGTTTTTTTATTTTTTTCCTCTCTGGATAATGGAGGTCGGTTGACCCAGTGAGAGGCCTGGATTTGGCTCTATTGAGAGGTAAAGATAGTATAGGACTGCCCGACCTGAGATCACGTTGAAAGTCGTGGGCAGCTTAAGCATTTTTTGATCAAAATATGTGAACCGAGAATCTCAAAGTTTTTTCATGTATGATAGATAGCATAAATGCTTCTTTAGGGATTTCCATGTTATGTATTGCCCTTTTTAAAATTAGTAGATGGAACATAACTAAGACCTTTACTTAGAACTCTATAGTGATCAACACCTTAAATACAAGCTGATAAATTTAGGACTGGATAATCGGATAAATTCAAATATGGTAATCCCCGTTTTGCAAAGTCTCGCACTAGCGTAACATTCTGGGCGAGGTCCTGGTCTGCTGGTTTAAGGGAAGACCTCATATGCTTTTTGCCCGCCCTCCTCGTCCGCTTCTTGGTTGTGAATGACCCCGATCACCACCTGCGTTTTTTGAGGAAGGGTTATCAGAATGATAATATGATGGTTCACAGTCCCGTGGGTCAATGTATCCCTCTGAATCTGACGTATCAGTGCCTGTTTCCGTATTCTCACCTCCAAGTGGGAGAAAAGACACTTTTTTATCTCTCTTGTTGTATATGAATTTTTTCAAAATTGACCTGGGACGTTCAGATAAAGTGCTATTATGTTGCCACTTGTACACACAACTTTGCACATAATCCATAGAGTCCCGTTCGAATTTGCTTTGTTTAATCAGCACAGTATTGTCCTCCAATTTCTTAATGTTAGCTTTAAGTTTTTCATCTAGAGCATGATAAAGTGGATATAGGGAGCAATAGATTGTTGAACATCTCGTAAGTTACTTTCCAGATTGTTAAGTGCTTGTTGCTAGTGTGAAATAATTAAATATCACTGCAAGAAAAAACCCAATAAAACATAACATTTAATAGATATACATTAAGATAACCCCCAAAAAAATTGAATCCACACAAAATCTAGGGAAGAAAAAATAGGACTCACAGTTTTGATTACTTGACTGCAGTCCAGGCAGGAATTACAGGCGCCAAATATAAGATGCAGTGCCTGTAGGGAGAGAACCTATACTTGCCCTAGATAGAACTGCCTAAATTGCGGGGACATCGCCCCAAAAAGGGCGGCTCCGCAGTAACTATTCCCTAGAAAATATCTACACTAAGAAAGTATATGCAGATAAATCCATGATAGAACATATACATTCAAAATAACAAAAAGACAATAAGCCCATGGGCTTATTGGCTTTTTTGTTATTTTGAATGTATATGTTCTATCATGGATTTATCTGCATATACTTTCTTAGTGTAGATATTTTCTAGGGAATAGTTACTGCGGAGCCGCCCTTTTTGGGGCGATGTCCCCGCAATTTAGGCAGTTCTATCTAGGGCAAGTATAGGTTTTCTCCCTACAGGCACTGCATCTTATATTTGGCGCCTGTAATTCCTGCCTGGACTGCAGTCAAGTAATCAAAACTGTGAGTCCTATTTTTTCTTCCCTAGATTTTGTGTGGATTCAATTTTTTGGGGGTTATCTTAATGTATATCTATTAAATGTTATGTTTTATTGGGTTTTTTCTTGCAGTGATATTTGTTTACACCTGGTAAATATTATTCAATTTTGCAGTGACTTATTCTGTGAAATAATTAGCTGCAACAGCTCTGCAGAGCATTTGCTCAGGATTCCATTCCATCGCTCTATGAAAGTTTCATCACAAGTAAATGTTGGAAACTTGTTTAATCTAAGTCCTCTGGGTATCATTCCTTTATCTGGATAGGACTGCAGTGTAGTGCTGTCCCACCATAATTTAATTTGTTTGTGCATGACTTTTTCCAAATCCGACATTTTTTGCTTTAAATCGAGATTTTCCTGTTGCGATGCCGCAGCGTCTCTGCCAAATATAGACAAGGCTCGATTGCGTCTGTCGGTATTATTGATAAAGGAATACATTTCAGGTGTAGTGGTAGTTGAAAGTGCATTCACATCCATATTCATAATGTGCAGTGGATAATATTCTTGGTATAGTTCAATAAGTATAATCATGGGAGCATAGACCGCAGCCAAAACAATAAGATAGCAGAGTGAAAAAGGTAAACGCTCACCAATTGCAGTCCTTTGAATGCCACACACAACCCGTCAACACACGGTGCAACGAGGAGTAAGGAATCCGGCTGTAGAATCCAAGACAGTGCACAGGAAATGACGATGGAAAAACTCCAGAACTCGTGCTCAGATTTGATTAGAAAAATTCTTCAAGAATGCACTTTATTGGATACGTAATAAAAATAAAACATAAAAACACATAATAGCTGCTGAGTTTACGCGTTTCGAGCCTAGCTCATGGCTCTTAATTGTAACTACCTTTTAGCAGTCTAACAACGTTCTAATATACACTTCCGTAATGCAATCAACAAAACACCTGAAATTTAACCCATTATACAACCTGTGAGGAAAACAAAGATAAACATATGACAAACTAACAACACAGCAAAATGAAAAAACACACATATCAAATACATAAACAATTAATATAAATACATAAGGTCTGATCGATAATTAAGACCTTGTGGATAGCGTGTTTCAAGGGAAAATATCCAAAATGCTTCTCTATATGTGAGAAGCTTTCTCCAATCCCCACCTCTAATCGGCTTTGTGACTGTCTCAATAGCTCTAACTGTAAAGGAACTAAGATTACCAGAGTGTACATCTACAAAATGTCTGGACGCACCTGAGTTTTTCCATCATTATTTCCTGTGCACTGTCTTGGATTCTACAGCCGGATTCCTTACTCCTCGTTGCACTGTGTGTTGACGGGTTGTGCGTGGCATTCAAAGGACTGCAATTGGTTAGCGTTTACCTTTTTCACTCTGCCTCTACATTTTCCCCTCTTTAAATTGTCCCCTGTGGAGATCTGTGTGTACATTTGGGAGATCGAAACATTTTGGGACGTTTCTTTTTGTTGCAGGACATCTTTTGAATTTTCAGTCCTTACTGTAGGGTGAGGTTCCAGACAGGGGCACTCTTATTAGGGTGATCACCCGGTATTTGTAGGCTAGGTAGATCACCCTGGGTAGTCTAGTAGAATTGGTGAAATAACTCGGGGTCCTGTCTTTGACCTTTTTGTGGCACTAGTGCTGTCCCTTCTTTGTCTATTCATTATTATTTTATTGGTCTTAATAAAAGTTATATTTTAAGGTTTTTCCTTTTCTATAAATTGATTCATTAACCAGGGATATTTAGTGCCATTAACTTTTCCACTTTTTTGTCTGTTTCTTGACACATGAAAACATATAACACAATATTTACAAAAATGTGAGAGGTGTTATCACTGTTGAGAGATACTGTATATACACACACAGTTGAATCACATTATTGTGATCACTTCCTACGTTTGAAGTGGAAAGTAGCAGCGTGTAGCTTATGCAGGAGGTCACTATTGTGACATAGCTTTGTGGATGTAAAAGATGTGTAATAGGCTGTCTGGACAGGTATTCTTTGTTGCTGTCATTGGTTAAAGTGATGACTTATCATAGTTACCAAAAGGGATAATTAATCTCAATCAATTTGGGTAAAAATCTGTCCTTGCAGATCATGTACACCCATACATGCTGATTGTTTTCCCTGGACGGATGGAATGACAGTGGGACATGTTACATGGCTAAATTGGTTAACAATACATGACCAATACATCCCAGTACTACATTGGCCCCCATATTCACGAGACTTGAATCCAAATCAGCAATTGAGCGTGTTTGCTCTATGCACCTTCCCACAGTTGTGAGAAACAGTGTAATTTTTATCACTGTATCTGTAAAAATCCAATTAAAATAGAAAATTATTTATCCTGTTAATTGACCATGGTAGAAGAAAAATTCTTATTGCCAAAAATTGTGGTTTTTTTGGTCATTTCTCATTCCCAAAAAATTGAAATAAAAAGTGAACAAAAACACACATGTATCTCAAAGAAGTAGCAATAAAAACCACACTTCAGCCAGCAACAGGCAAGCCCCCTCTCAGGTCCTTAAATTAAAACCAGTTACAGAAAATGGCGCTGCAGCACAAATTTAAAAATAAAAAAAGTTTTTATATTTTTAAAAGTACTAAAAACGACAACAATTGTACTGACCCGCAGACTACAGACGGCGTGCCATTTATTCCAAACAGTGTACCCTGGTGTAGTACCATTGCGGTTGGTATAAGTGTAAGTAGAAAAAAGATTTTAAAATATATAGAGCGACAGAAAAGAGGCAGAGGAGTCGCCTACAGGTGAAGAGATTGCCGGCAACGCCCTGACGCTGTGGGCTGACTCGGGATTCAGCTATATGCGCTCCCTGAGGAGGAGTCGTATACAACTGAAGTTTCCCTGCCGGTGCCCGAGCCATTGCAGCGCCCGAGTGCCAACAGTGACTCGAATATAAGCCAAGGACAGATTTTTCAGCACATTTTTTGTGCTGAAAAACTCGGCTTATACTCAAGTATATACGGCAATTAGGGTCGAGTAAAGATCTCTTCGGGTGACCTAATAAAAATGTATAAATATATCTAAGGTTAATAAAGAGATCTTTCCCATGATCTATTTATACCAAGGACTGGACCAAGAAAACAGAGGGCACCATCTACGCCTAGAGGAAAGAAGGTTTCTACATAAACATAGAAAGGGATTCTTTACAGTAAGAGCAGTCAGACTGTGGAACCCTCTGCCACAAGCAGTTGTCATGGTGAATTCACCTAGTTCAAAAAGGGTCTTCAGGCACTTCTGGCTTATAATAATATAACAAGTTATAGTGACTAGTATTATGGAGAAGGGTCGTTGATCCAGGGATGTATTCTAATTGCCATATTGGAGTCGGGAAGGATTTTTTCACCTAAAATGAGGACAAATAGCAATCTCCTAGCGGTTTTTGCCTTCCTCTGGATCAACACTAGGACAATGGGATGAACTGAATGCATGTCTGTCTTTTTTCAGCCTTACAAACTATTTAACTATGTTACATGTCAAGCTCCATAAAAATTTCTCTCCCCACAAAAATTGTTTTTGCAATAACTGCCAATCAGAGAACTTGTTCCATAGCAGAGTTGCCTAAAACCCACAGTCATGTACATAGGTTACAGTAATATATCAATCCCCTACACGTCTATGCACTGAACGTGAAAATGCTGGGAAGGGTTAAAACAAATGAAGTCATAGTTCAGCAACTAAATATGTGTTCATTTGAGTTTTCCTTGACTAGTGTTAGAAATAATACAGCTCTTACAAATGTTCAGTGATAGGAGACATCTGCAAGAAGACAAATCATTTTTACAACACTCTTTGAACTCAATACAAATCCCCCATTTGATTCAACATTTTAATTTGAAAAATGTCACTATGAAATCATAAACAGTAATTTCACAGTTATATAAATAGCTTCACAAAAAAGGTTAAAGGGGTTTTTTTTCCCAAAAAATATTTTCGGGAAATTTTTTTTTTTTTTTTAAACAAAAGTTTTAGGGGTCTCATGACAGACACAGCCAAAACTGATAGAGATGATTATTTACTTAGATAAACATTCTGCTAAAAAGGTTTATTCTGTGGTACTTTTATCTTTTTCTATATATTTGTTGATATGGGTAAATACACTCTGTGTAAACACTGCAGAATAAGTTTTATTTCTTCAACGATAACAACAGTTTTCTGTCCTAGATTTTTTTCCATGAAAAAAAATGGGGGAAATTTTGGGAGCCCAAAAAATTTTTTTATTAGTGGAGGGACATTTTGTTTTAAACAGAAATTTTAAAATGCAGTTGAAATTTTTTGGCAGATTAACATTTTCCACCTTTTACTTAAAAAAATTCCTAGATATAAAGATTATCCTAGCTGTAGCTATTTTTTCCATCAATCGTGATTTTAAACCCTAACCCAAAACACATACGGGTTTGGTTTTTAAACTATGGAAAAAGTCTAAAATTTTGGGGGAAAATTGTAGCAAAAAGTGGAGTAAATGCCTTGGCAGATTTCCCTATTTTTTTAAAAAACAGTTTTTTTTACCCTCATTAAAAACCTTGTCTAAAATTTTGGAAAAAAGAAAGTGGGGGCTAAGTTGAGTCCTAAAGTGCCTCAAATGTATGACTGCATGTGACACAATTTTAGCATGTGGACAAAATTATTGTTACCCTTCTGTTAAAGAAGCTAAATAACTTGAAACTGTTAAAGGTAATAATAAATTGAAATTTATTGAAAATCAACTAATAAAAAATCAAAAACGTTGTTTTTTTGAATTGTGGTTTAAATAAAATTTTGGGTTTTAAAAAAAACTGCCCGGGACAAAAAAGCTTATATTTTGGATGGGCGAATTGATTTTACAAGGGAATTCGTTTAAAATTTTCAGGAAAACTTGGGTTGGGAACGAAGCAAACTTTGGGGTACTTCGGGTAAATAAAAGGTGTGCTTTTCATTGATAAAATGGCTGCGACCCCGGGCGTTACATGGGGCAAAGCACTTGGGGGGAAAGGGAAGGGCATACCTGCATGAAAATGTGCAGAGATGACCCAAAACAGAGCCCCGGGGGGGATTCTTGACGTCCCCGGCATAAAAAAGACCGGGGCGCGCCGTGGGACCCTCATACCGCTCTAAACTGTATGATAGGGAAGGTGCTGCTGGGGTGATAGCGCTTTCTGAAGAACTGATTTTTACACAGCGATTTTTTTTGGGGTGTCTCAGCTTGTCTCAGAGACTGTTCCGGGAAAGTTTTTATTTCTGTTTTTTTGGGGGTATTGGATCTGAAATCCAGTGTGCGCCCACTGCAGTGCATATACATTAAAAAACCCAAGTGGGATCAAAGCCAGTTCCTGTTTTTTTTTCATTTAAAAGAAAACAGCGTTTTTAAACAATACAAATACCACTTCTTTTTTGGGCGCTAAATTTTAAAATTGCGCAATTTCCCTCCGGGGGTTTAATTAACCCGTTTTTTTGCAGTGTGCTGCCCCCAAGAAACTGCCCCTTTTACAAACGCCAAAAATATAAATTTTTCCTGTGCCAAAATTACAAGAAAATTTTTAATTCCAACTGAAATCTCTTGTTGTAGGGCGAAAAACACGAAATTTTTAACACGCAAAAAAAAGCTACTAGTTTGTGGGGGCTAAATTTCTTTGGCGAAATTTTAAACACCCAGGGGTTAATTAAGGTTTTTTTGCAGGTGTGCTGCCCCCAAGAAACTGTTTTTTTAAAACGCCAAAATAAAAAATTTTTTCCCTGTACCCTAATTCACAAAAAAGGAAAAATTACAACTGTATTTTGTTGAAAGGCTTAAAAAACCACGAAAATTGTAACACGTTTAAAAAGCAATAGTTTTTTGGGCTCAATTTTTTGGGTGCAATTTCCCTCCAATTTTAAATTAAAAAGGTTTTTGTTTTGCTGGTGTGTGACAAAAATAAACCGTCTTTTTAACGCCAAATAATTTTAAATTTTTTCCCTTAGCCAAATTCACAAGAAAAAGGTTAATTAAAAACTGTACTCTTGTTGTGTGGAGAAAAAACCCACGCAAATTGAAAACCGCTACAAAGCTATAGTTTGTGCGGCTCAATTTTTTTGGCGTTTTTAAATCCGGGGGAAATTTAAGCGTTTTTTTTGCGGTGTGCTGCAAAAATAAAACCGTTTTTTTCAACCCCCAAAATATATAAATTTTTCCTTAGCCTAATTCACAAGAAAAAGGTTAATTACAACTGTATCCCTTTTTGTGTGGAGTAGAAAAACCGCAATTGTAAACGCTCCCAAGCTATGTTTGTGGGGGCTCAATTCTTTGGGGGCAATTTAATCCGGGGGTTTAATTAAGGTTTTTTTGCGGGTTGTGCTGACAAAAATAAAGCCCTTTTTCAACGCAAAAATAAAAAATTTTTTTCCTGTACCTAATTCACAAGAAAAGGGTTTAAATTTTAAAATTTGTTATCTCTTGTTGTGTGGTGAAAAAACCCATTGTAACACGCAAAAAACTACTATTTTTGTGGGGCTCAATTCTATTGCAAAATTTACACCCAGGGGTTAATTTAAGGGTTTGTTTTTGTTTGGGTGCTGACAAAAAAAAACCCTTTTTTTTTAAACGCCAAATATATATTTTTTTTTTGGTACCCCAAATTCACAACCCAAAGGGTTAATTAAAAATTTTAAATTCTTTTTGTGGGGGCGTAAAAAATACCCCAAATTGTAACACGCTACAAAGTACTAGTTTGTGGTGGTCCAATTCTATTGCGAAAATTTACATCCGGGGGTTAAATTTAAAGCTTTTGTTTTTTTTTCGGGTGTTTTTTCCCCCAAAATAAACCGGTTCTTTTTCCCCCCCCCCCCCCCAAAAAAACCCCCCCTCCCCCCCCCCCCCCCCCCCCCCCCCCCCCCCCCCCCCCCCCCCCCCCCCCCCCCCCCCCCCCCCCCCCCCCCCCCCCCCCCCCCCCCCCCCCCCCCCCCCCCCCCCCCCCCCCCCCAAATTTTAAATTTATTTCCCCCCCCCCCATTTTTGCCCTTTTCCCCCCCCCCCCCCCCCCCCCCCCCCCTTAATTCAAAAGGGAAAGGGTTTAAATTTACAACGTATCTCTTGTTGTGGGGGAGTAGAAAACACGCAATTGAAACCCCCTAAAAAAAGTCCTATTTTTGGGGGGTAAATTCTTTGGTGCAATTTACATCCAGAGGTTAAAAAAGCGTTGTTTTCCCGGGTGTGCTGACAAAAATAAACCGTTTTTTTCAACCCCAAAATAAAAAAAATTTTTTTCCTTACCAAATTTCAAAAGCAAAGGTTAATTACAACTGTATCTCTTGTTGTGTGGCTAAAAAACACGAAATTTTGTAACACGCTAAAAAGCAACTATTTGGGGGGGTAAATTCTTTGGTGCAATTTACATCAAAGGTTTAAATTTAAAGCGTTTTTTTGGCTGGTGTGTGACAAAAAAAAAACCGTCTTTTTTCCCAAACCAAAAAAAATATAAAATTTTTCCTTAGCCAAATTCACAAGAAAAGGTTTAAATTTAACAACTGTATCTTTGTTGTGGGGGCGTAAAAAAAACGCAATTGTAACACGTAAAAAAAGCTACTATTTTGTGGGGCTCAATTCTTTGGTGCTTTTTTAAACCAGAGGTTAAAAAAGCGTTGTTTTGCTGGTGTGCTGACAAAAAAAACCGTCTTTTTCAACCCCAAAAATATAAAAATTTTTCCCCTTACCAAATTCCCAAAAGAAAAGGGTTTTAATTCAACTGTTTTCTCTTGTTGTGTGGCGTAAAAAACACGAAATTTGTAACACGCAACAAACCTACAAATTTGTGGGGGCTAAATTTCTATTGCGCAATTTACACCCGGGGGTTTTAAATTTTAAGCGTTTTTTTTGCTGGTGTGTTTGACAAAAAAAAAACCGTTTTTTTTTTCAACCCCCCAAAATTATATTTTTTTTTTTTGGTAGCCTAATTCACAAGCAAAGGTTAATTACAATTTTATCCCCTTTTTTGGTGTGGCGTAAAAAAATACCCATTGTAACACGCTACAAAGTACTAGTTTGTGGGGCCTCAATTCTATTGCGCAATTTACATCCAGGGGTTTTTTTAAGCGTTGTTTTGGGGTGTGCTGACAAAAAAAAAACCGCCCTTTTTAAAACCCAAATATATAAAAATTTTTTCCTTGGGCCTAATTCCCCAAGAAAAGGTTTTAATTTTACCCCCTGTATTCTTGTTTTGGGGAGTAGAAAACACGCAATTGTAAACTCTACAAAGCTACTGTTTGTCCCAGTCAATTCTTTACGCAATTTACATGGGGGTTTTAATTAAGCGTTGTTTTCTGGTGTGTGACAAAAAAAACCCGCCCTTTTTAAACGCCAAATATATAAACTTTTTTCCCCTTACCCCTAATTCCAAGAAAAGGGTTTAAATTTTACAACTGTATCTCTTGTTTGTGGGATTTAGAAAAAAAACGAAATTGAAAACACGTAAAAAGTACTAGTTTGGGGGGCTAAATTCTTTGGTGCTTTACACCCAAAGGGGTTTAAATTTAAAGCGTTGTTTTGCTGGTGTGCTGACAAAAAAAAACCGTTTTTTCAACGCCAAAAATTTTAAAAATTTTTTTTCCTTACCCAAATTCACAAGCAAAGGTTAATACAACGAAATCCCTTGTTGTGTGGCGTAAAAAACACCCCAATTGAAAACACGCTACAAAGTACTATTTTTGGGGGGTCAATTTTTTGGGTGAAATTTTTACATCCAGGGGTTTTAATTAAGCGTTTTTTTGGCGGGTTGTCTGACAAAAAAAACCCCGTCTTTTTCAACCCCAAAAATAAATTAAAATTTTTTCCCCTTAGCCAAAATTCACAAAAAAGGGTTAATTAAAAACCTGTATTCTTGTTGTGTGGCTAAAAAAAAAAACCCCCAAAACCGAAATTGTAACCCCGCTACAAAGCTCCCTATTTTTTGTGGGGCCTAAATTTTTTGGTGAAATTTTAAATAGGGGGTTAATTAAGCGTTGTTTTTCTGGTTTTCTGACAAAAAAAAACCCGCCCTTTTTCAACGCCAAAATAAAAAAAAATTTTTTCCTTAGCCTAATTCCAAGCAAAGGTTAATTACAACTGTATCTTTTGTTGTGGGGCGTAGAAAACACGAAATTTGGGTAACACGCTAAAAAAGTACTATTTGTGGGGTCAAATTCTATTGCGCAATTTCCATCCGGGGGTTTAAAAAAGCGTTTTTTTTTCCCTGGTGTGCTGACAAAAAAAAAAACCGTCTTTTTCAACGCCAAATATAAAATTTTTTTTTTGGTACCCTAATTCAAAAGAAAAGGGTTTTAATTCCCAATTTTATCTTTGTTGTTTTGGGTAAAAATACCCCATTGTAAAAAAAAAAACGTTTCCAAAGCTACTATTTTTGTGGGGGTTTCAATTCTATTGCGAAATTTTTACTCCAGGGGTTAATTAACGTTTTTTTTGCTGGTTTTCTGACAAAAAAAAAACCCTTTCTTTTTCAACGCCAAATATTTATTTTTTTTTTGGTGCCAAATTACAAGAAAAGGAAAATTTTAAAATTTTTATCTCTTTTGTGTGGCGTAAAAAATCCCCATTGAACACGCAACAAAGCTACTAGTTTGGGGTGGCTCAATTCAAATTTGTGAAATTTTACATCCGGGGGTTTAATTTAAAGCTTTTTTTTGCTGCTGTGCTGAAAAAAAATAAACCGTTTTTTTAAAAACCCGAAATTAAACATTTTTCTTGTTGAAAATTCACAAGCAAAGGGTTAAAATTAACCCTGTTTGTGCTTTTACATTTAGTAAAAACACAGTGCTTGTAAAACAATACAAGTAAATTTTTCCGGGCCATTTGTGGAGCGCAATTTAAACCCAAGGGTTACCCAAGTTTTACGGGGTTTCATTTGGAGTAAAAAAAACCAGGGTGTAAAATTTATCATAACAGTTTAGTTTCATAAAAAGTGTCGGTACTTTTTAGAAAAAAACCAGTATGTCAGACAAAAGAGGGGGGCAGGCCGCAATTTGGAGGGGCCCCCATTTGGCACAAACATTTTCTGAAAAGGGGCCCCAGGTCGCAGCACGGGCAAGGGGGCCCGCAGCGGGGGGTCACTGGGTGAGGCCACAACTGCCGCTGCTCAAGCGGCCGGGTGTTTTTTCGGGAAACCCCAAAGGGGGGTTCTTGAATGGTTAAACTGGGTTCATCCTCTTCCCCCCAGATGCCCTCTGACAACCCCAGCCAAAAAGTCGGGGGGAAACCCAAAGGACACAACATTTAAGGTTTGGCATGCCCGGGGGCGGGTCAGCGGCCCTCACCCGTCCCCAGCCCCCCTCTGTCCCATCCAGTTCCCTCACCCGGGGGTCTACTATGTGGTCTGGGCTCAGCGCCACTTTTATAGCGAGGATGAAAAAATTTGAGGAGGGCATTTAGCAGCTACCCTTTGGGGACGAAAAAATGGGGGCCCCAAAATCCCCCGCCCTTTCAGTAGGCGGCAAATTTAGATTGGAGAGTGGCCCTGGGGGGGTCATTTGGTGAGAGGGCAGCCCGGCTTACCAAGAAAACCCGGGGATGAGGACAGTAATGCGATTTAAAAACAAAAAGATGAGGGGTTTGCCCCACCCCACTTGGGAGCCCGGGTTTAAGCAAGGGCTTTTATCAAACCCTCAGGAGAAGAGGG
Source organism: Phyllomedusa bahiana (assembly GCA_025379985.1). Lineage (NCBI taxonomy): Eukaryota > Metazoa > Chordata > Amphibia > Anura > Hylidae > Phyllomedusa > Phyllomedusa bahiana. The sequence goes on from JAODAL010007426.1 coordinate 122,782, forward strand.
CGTCAGCTTGCGGTAGGCAGCGGGGGCAGCCCGCAAGGGGGGGTTGTGTGGCCCTGAGTCGCAGGGTTTGCCGCAGTGTGAGGTCGGGAGCCAAGGGGGCCACGGGGTATAAAACCCGTTGCAGGTCCAAGACAGTAGCGGCACAGGGGCTCAGCGAGGCACGGGGCAGTAGTCACTCATTTTTGGGGCGTTTTGGGGGTTTAAAAAAAAGTACTCGGCGGGGGGAGTTCTTTGCTAAAAACACCGGGGAGCCGAATATGGGGATATTTTGAATCTGTGGGGAGAAAGTGAAGCGTTTGGGCCCGGGAGCTAAAGTTGGGGACAACGGCCCCGCCTTTAAAAACATGGCCCCGCGTCACCATCCCGGGGGCCTGGGGGGAAACGTGGTCAATGTGGGGGGTCCCTCCGCCGTCAGCAGGGAAACAGCGGCCCGTGGCACGCTGCCATTTCACCAGCAAGGCCCACCCCCTTGCCGTGCAAACTGTTTCTCTTTGACACCCTCCCCCCGGTCCCCGATGCCCTGCTCCTCGCTACTCATGGGCCAAACAGGGCGTTTTTAGGAGGGCGATTTAAAGAGACAACAGTAGCGTCCAAAACCTTTCCCAAGGGGCACAGTGACCGTGCTCCCGGGCCAAGTTGTTGGTACTGCCCGTCCCTCCCTTTTCCCAAAAGGGGGACTCTGCACCATTCAAGAACTAATGGCTTGTGCCCAGCCCAGATGGGGGAGTTCCAAAACCGTAAAATTTTTTTTCCAAAAAACAGTACCACCCCTTTAAAAATATTAGAAAAGAAAGTGGGTCATCCCTTTAGCTTTTCGGTTTGTTTTCCCCGGTAAAACCGGGGAGCGCGGGCGTCTGGGCCCGTAACTACGGTCCGGGCCAGTACATGTCCTTTACGGGCCCCCTGGGTTTAATGTGCTTCCTGCCCAGGCACACCAACAACTTGGGCAGGGAGACGCCGCTTTTTTTCCCCCAAAGTTTGGGCAAACTGTGCTCCTGCCCAAAAGTCCCCCTCCCCCTCCCACCACCACCCCCCATCTCAGCTTTCCCCAAGTACTGCCCCCCATCATACCACATGTGTAGGACCAGCCCGGGGTCCCCGCCCGTTTTAAAACCTAGCATGCCCCCGGGGAACGAAGTCACCAGGGGGGGAAAATGCTCCCCCGGGCATGCAGCAGAAATCGATGTGTGGCTTTTCCCCGCCAAATGCAAAACGGAACCCCTGGGGGGACGGACAATGGGAGGAAAAATGGGGTCCCGGGGTAACCCAGGAGGGATTGGGCCCCTGCGCCCTGCAAAGGCGCCCCGTGTTTCAATCCCGGTTTTTAAAAAAAGGGTTTCCCCGAAGTCTTCCCCCCGACTTCAGAACATTTTGAAAATTGGGCCCGGAAAAATTGCAAGCATTTATCCTTTTGTACAAAGCCCCGGAACACCCCCCCTCGAGTTGCAGCGGCAGAAAGGGGCCCCCCCCAACATGCTCTTTAAATGCGATGTTTCCAAACCCCCGGGGAAATTTCCCGCCTGCACATGTTTGACCCCACCCGTAAGAACAGAGAAAGGCCATTAACGATTTTTTTTTATGAAACCCGGCAGACAGAATACTCCCCCGTGTAACTTTGATGTCAGCCAGTGGCAGCTCAGCGGGGCACCCGCCTTTGTTGAGGCCATTTTGAGGGGCCACGTTATTTGCCCGTCCCAGGGGCTGGGGTGAATAACGCAATTTCCCCTGCTTTTATGTTCCCCGGAACAGATGCTGAAAAAAACTGTCTGGGGAGGGGGCTGGAGAGTGGCGACTACATCTCGTGGCCACTGAGTCCGGGGGGGGCTGAAATGTAGGAGGGGGAGGAGGGGGAGGACATTGGGAGAACATTGTCTGGTGAAAAAGAGTGGGTTTTCTAACCCCGGTTTACAAGAGAGGGGAAAAACAGGACAGCTGGAGGGGTGGATGGAGATGAGGAAAAACGGGCAGATGCTCCCAAACACCCTGGCATTTTACATGGAAATGGAGGCGGGAGCCCCTCGGGGTTTTCCCTTTTTCGGGCCCCCCAGCATGCTTTTTTGCCTGGGGTAGTGGGCACCCAATAGTCAGCATCCGGGAGAGGGTGCTTCTGGCTCTCCACCCTATTGGACCCTCGCTAAAAACCCGGGCCAAAAAAGGGGGCCTTTTTTTCCCAGCAAATTTAGAGGGAAAACAAACCAAATACATAGGAAATTCCCCCCGTAATCGTTGGCCGCTGCCTATGGGGGGGCAATCGTCCCCCCCTCTGCAGGTCTGACCGGGGGGCTCTTCAGCTCTCACGTACTCTGCTTTCGGCTTTCTGGGGGAAAGGGGGGGGGGGTAGGAGCAGTACCAGGGTCCATCCGCAGTAAACCCAAATCTGGGTCACTAATGACGCTTCCTTTAAACCCGCCTTTGTGAGGGGGGCACTCGCCCGCCAAACAGCAGGAAACCCGGGGCAGTCCCGAACCAAAGGGGGTGGGCCAAAATTGGAA